>VDFB02147283.1:0-34809 GCA_007258455.2 Sequoia sempervirens | reverse complement strand
AATGTTGTTCCATTTTGAAAGAACCTTGAAAAGGATACAATACAATAGCTAAGAATAGCCAACCCCCCAAAAACCTGCCCTTAAGCTTCCTAATATATTGTTTTAACACATTGCTAGATATTAGGAACATGCTTTGAGGGATGAAAGACAAGTGTTCACATAATTTTTGTTGGGTCAAACCTTCTTGGGCATCCAAAACTGCTATCGATATATTCCAACTCCTTAAAGTGCTCCAAGATGGTGGCTAAATGAAGAAAAAATAATGTTTTGACCTTACCTATCAGCCAAGACTCCTCGAACAACTCCTAGATGCTTGGAGATGCTTCAAATTAGGTCAAATTGTCCATTATTCTCTCCATATGTTGCAAAACTTGCCAAATTGCCTCTATATGATTGTCACTATCATAATTGATCATAAATATTTTTTAGATGCCCTTTAATGCTTTGAAACTGCCATTAGAAAATAAAAAGGACTTGTTCTTAAAGAGTTTGAAAGAAGCAGGTTTGCATGAGGGTGTAAGATAAGCCTATTGAATTCTATCTCTTAGTAGACCTTAACCAATCACTTGTCTTATGATCATACTCTAATCATTTGACTATTTTTTACTTTCATTTACTTATGGTTGTTTACTATTCTACATGGCTTTCATTTCTAGGGTTTGATGAAGCATACACTTTACCATTGTTGTCATGTATAACTTGGCCTTCAAAAATTTCCTTTACTATGGTATTTTTGTTATGTTCATTCATGATTATGTTTTCAACATCATTCTTTTGGTACCTTTTTTTGCAGACCTGTAGATTGTTATTCGTCCTGCTTGTCAACAATCTCTATGACTGTCCTTTGTCATGGTTTATGAACTACTGCTTTACTACCCTTAATTATCTTGAAATGAGTATTCTCTTGTAGTTTCTATTCTATAGGATTCATTCATCAAAATTGGTCTACAAACTTGTCACTCAAAGGTCAATGCTTTGTCCATGTCACAACCCTTAAGACTCAGTCTAAAGGCCCTCCATGCTTTTTCTTTCATTTATCAAATCTCTTGGAATAGTCATCTCATTTGTCATGAAACTTCTTGTTTCCTTTTGTTTACTGCATACTCAACCATCTCTTGAAAGACTGCCATACAACAATAATGGACAACACTATCATGATAGACATGTCATACTCATTCTTCATTGTACTTTGGCCTATTAAGACAATACCCTTGTAGGCTACGCTTTACACAAGGGATTGTTACAAGTGTCTAGTATCATGTCATTTTCATCATTCTTTTGTCTTACCACAAGATAATTCACGTGCCTTTTTCATTTAGTCTCCTCTTTCACCATTACTAATCTCTCCAACCACTTCATTAATATAAACTTTTGTTGGTGCAGTATGAGAATCTCTTTTATCAAATAACTTGCTCTCTTCAAGAAAATGTTTTGCTAGTTTGTTTATATCATAATATAGTTGTGTATCATTGTGGCTTATGACAAGGAAGGGGTGATCACAATATTAGCACAATCTCAAAAGCAACTCTAGAGTTGAAGCATAATTATGAAGAACTTTTCCTTGTTCCACAAACTAATCAAATCTGACCTTAGATATTTTATACAAAGTTGTATAAAAGTCATTTTTTTAACTTCAGAAAGTCCACACTCAATTACTTTGCACATCAATTGAAGGGAGAACAAGAATTGGTCTTCCATCTTTGTCATTTTTAACTTTTATTGTACCTTTTGGACAATCATTCTCTTTTGGTTGTCCTCTTAAGGTCACCAATTGTCCTTCATTGTCTCTTGTGGCTACCTTTGTTTTACTATCATGAATACTGCCCTCATGACATTGATGCCACAAGCTTATCCATATCTCAACATCTCCACAAGATACCTACAAGATTTCCAAACTTGAAATCTAAAGGGGTTAGACCTTCAAGATACTTGCAAGGAACAACATTTAATTTAGTAGAAAGTCCTCTTGATGAAGAATCATTCAATGAAATATATTTCTTAAATGTTCATGAAACATATCAATGATGGACTTCCTTTGACTGCCACACTTTGAAAAACACTACCTTTGACTGTGATCACTTGAAACTCATAGAATTCATGGATCATGGTCCTTTCATGTTAGGACTATCCTTCATCACATGCTCTTTCTCAATTTTTTTTGTGATTCTCTATCATTTTATAAAACTATCCTCTGTTAATGGTTTCATGAAACAATATCAAATAAAATATCATGCAAGCCTAGACCAAGAAAAAGACCAACACAGGGTAATGTGACTCCTCATATTCATTTGACTGTGCCTCTTCATGCAATATTCTTAGGGATTTCATCATGTATTCTATTATTATCACACATTGGACACTTGGTTTTCCTACACATCAAAAGACTTTGACTGCTCTTATGGTTTGTTGTTCACCTTCATAATGATTATCATTTATGTTTGAACATGAACATGTTCTCATGAAGGTTATTTTCATGCATAAAATAGACATTGCCTTTTTCTTTTAATACTATCATTGTCTTGAAGACCTCATTGATTACTGTGATTTGCGTTCTTATTGTCACTATGAACAAAAATGGAGACCAAAACATCGATATTACCATTGATTTCCATTAGTTCTCTCATCTCTACTTTTAATGAAGAAGACCACTATCTTTTCATTGAACATAAGACTCTGCTTTCAAGGTGTTTCTTGCATTCTCTGTAGTATTAGTTGTCCCCACTATCCTTTTTCATCATTTTTATCATCTTGCCCTAAAAACCCTTGTCTACTATTGGTCACTCCTCTAAGGCTTCAAATGTTTATCCTTTTTCAAGATTGGCATCAGTTTCATCCCTACCCTTCTACTAAGGTGTGTCATTATCTTGCACCTTGAATGCCTTTGAAGAATGAACTCCTCTATCATTAATATTATTTTCCTTATTTGCTAATGTGGTAGACATGTTTCCCCAAAATGTGGAAGAAATAGGTCGAATACCTTGATGGCCCATCAATTATAATGTAGGGTTATTAAACCCTTCTCATATGTAGCTTCTTATTCATTTATAGATATAGGGAATAAACCCCAGGCATAGTGATTTTCATTATCCCATTTAGAAATTTTCATATATTCAAGCCCAACATTTGGGCTTTGGAATCTCTAATCTTCTCTTCAATAAATAACTACAAAATAAACCATGTGAAATATTTTACAAATGAAAAGTAGGGTAACATAATGATTAAGAATTTTACAACCTTAGTAGACCCCCTCTCATGTCAAGTATAAGGAATTGAAATAGGACTCATATATATATATATATATATATATCCTCTTCCTTCCTTATATGGCCTTAGCATGCTAGTAAAATGAAGCTTTGTGAGCTTCATCCTAGGTGCCATTTTAGGTGATGCAACCCCTCACTCAAGTAGGGCCAAGTATGAAACTTGTTGGCACCCCTTTCTTCCTTTCCTTCAGCCATTGATAAGCATAAGTATTTGATTTCAACATTTGGTAAACATTTTTATAGATATAGGGAATAAACCCCACGATAGTGATAATTTCACTTATATTAATTTTCTTGTACCTTTAAAAGATAAACATGAACATATCAAAAATATCTAAACTAATGTACAACACCTAAGTTTAATTCTTCATTTTATCTTTATGTGAATGGATAAGAATGCTAGAGAATATTGATTCCCAATCCTTGGGATAATAGAGTATGAAAATTATACCAATATGATATTTTATCAACATTCTAGGGCTTAATAATAATTTATTATTGCCTTACAATAATACAAAACCAATATTATGGACTTACAAAATGAGATTATACTTACTAATCCTCCACAAACATCACACACCCCAATCATTGTCTAAAAAGGATTATCACCCTCCTTGAAGATGAACTAATAAAATCAATAACTCCTACAATAAATGCGCAACTAGATTTTTTCCTTCCTTGAAAACTTACTGCGTGTAAAGAACATGCAATGTAATGCATGAGATAATCAACTTTATAAGCATACATTCATATCATTATTACAAAGAAAATTTGATACGAATTACATACTAAAATTGTAAATTTTATTCTTTCATAAAGAAAGTACAACATTTGAAACAAAGCTTCTCTTTACAATTCTTATCTCCTATAAAATCCCAAAGCTTACAAATGCAAATGATTTTACATTATATATTTCCCTAAATTTGGTGCTCAATTTTCAAAATTATTAAAAAATAAAAATAAAAATCATGTTGATTTTTCCTCTATAATGTGTGAAGATAAGGAATTCAAAAGAGGAAATACAAAAAATAATAAGAAAATGATAAACTAGTTTACCTAAATTTTAGGCTTGCTCCTTTGATAGAGCTAAAGTATAAAGTACTCTTTTTCCACTTGATATGCTCTCAAATTATTATTTAATGACTAGAGATTGGAATGTGGATTGCTCAAGATTTAGACTAGTATAATGAGGGTATGATTGAAGGAATTTTATGGATAATTAGCAACATAAGTTTGATTGCAAGTGGATTGGTGAGGAATGAAGTAAAAGACTTCAATTTATAGGTTTTTGGTAGCAAAAGTGGAGGGTCAAGATGCATTATGAAATGGAGGGTTGATATTGAGTGATAAGATTGAGGGTTTATATATTCTATATAATTTGGTAGGTCATACAAGGAAACCAATTTATTTAGAGGAATAATAATACTCATCATCATAATATAGTTATTAAAATGGATGATAACTAGATTGAGAATTAAATGGTTTACAAAAATATAATAAATATACTTATAGTTACAACCTTTCAAATCATAATGAAATATTATATTTAGGTTAGTTTTTATTCCTAAATCTAAAAGTGATTTTTTATTTTTATTTAAAAGATTAACATAAAAAATAGTAAAACATTTTTTTATCTATATGAAATTAATAATCGTTTAGTACATATAAATAGTATTTTAATTTGGAATAAATTCCTATAATGGTGAAGTGTTTGCAGGAAATGGGCACTAGGGTTTAACCTAGAGATAAAACACTAGGATTGTGTCCTAATTCATATTCCTTTATATCAACTTTATAATTTTAAAATGAAGATATAAATATTACTAAGCCCACCAAAATAAGTCAATATTTTTCCTATGTATGTGCACAAATGGATCTCATCCAACCATTGCTAAAAGTTCCTTTTAGGTGCCAAATATATCATTGGAATACACATTTCTAAGAAAATCAATCAAAATCATATGTCATAGATGATGAAGGGTTTCAAAGGGTGAGGACACAATGGTCATCTATGATTGATATATCCAAAAAGAATAGTGAACCCATTTCAAGGTCTATATCACATGGGAGATAGGAAATGAATCTATTTTACATATAAATAAAGATACAAGAATAATTAAGAATTTACAGCCTAAAAGATGAGAACATAAATTAAAGATTAATTTTATTTTTTATTAGAACTTATAAATTAGTTCTTGTTGCTATTGAGCTTATGTTTTTGGTACCCAATAATACTTCAATTTCTAATTCAAGAGGTAATAATAATTTAACAACATTTAAATAAGAGGTTTCCCATGGAGACAAAACCCTATCTATTTCATCATAGATGGTGTTATCTCTAGTGATAGAATCCAAAGTATTTCATTCTCTAAGAAGTGTGTCGATTGAATGATGTGACCCAAAATTTTGGATGTAAGGAAAGATGGTAGAAAATATAATATAGAAATTTTGATCAAGGGTCAAAATTTAGTTGAATCTAGACATATTATACTCTAGATGAATTCTTCTTTGTAGTTATGGTGGTAATTTTTGTAGATTGTATTTAAGATTTAGATTAGTTGGTTAAATATTTTATATTTTCTAAGAAAATCAAGTTCGATCTTCATGTAATGTAAAGTGTATAAATGGAATACTTTGTTATGATTATGAAAGGGACCATTGTGGATCCTAAATTTATGTTTATTGATAATTTTTTAAGGAATTATTTATTGAGTTGCATAATACAATTTTTTAATTCTTAGGACAATTTCAATTGAAATATAGGACCAAAACATTTCTTCTATGAAATTTTCAAGAAGCATCGAGGATGATATAGAGTACAAGAAATATTTCCACCAAGATTCAAATTATTGGCCTTTATCTTGGTAAAAGTATATTAGGGTTTAACCTACAGATAGAAAACTTAGATTTTTCCATTTGTGGATAATGCATTATTATTAGAGTCCTAGAGTGAAGTGTATTCTAAGAAGTGCATAATTTAACTTGTGATTATATTATTATGAGAAAATCCCACTATAAAAAGGAATACATGATTATTTTCCTACATATGTATATTAATTAACCTCAACTATACATTATCAAGAAATAAACTTGAAAGAGTTTCTAATAAATGGAAGCAATTTATACATCTTCTACAAGTTCTTATGATTACAAATTCGCCAAGATTCTAAATATACATATGATGAGGGGTTCCAACAAGTGAAAGTATAAAATTTATTTATGAATTACATATACAAATGGAAGGACCCATTAAATTTAAAGAATCTATTTGAGATACCAAAAACAAATTTAGTCCATCTATGGAGAAAGGTTCCAATAGATATAAAAAAATATGTAATTTAGAATATAAAGAATAAGTAGAAGAAATAACATTTGTAAAATTCAAATATGGTTCATGAGTCACTTTAGTATCCATTTATCTAATGGCTTTCATGCACATGATAGTTGAATCTTTAATTATATGACATTGACTATTGAACATTATTTTGAAGAATATGTTCCTAATGTACTTAAGCAACTAAAACCAAAACTAAGTTGCACCACTAAAGTCGAGGAAACTATTGTTGGACATTGCTTATATGTGGTTTTCATTGATGTCATGATGTCAACACTATTTCCATTAATGTCTTTAAGGTTGTATATGTCGAGGATATTGAGAAAATTGTAATAAAATAAGTTGCAGGTTGTCAATGATGCAGTGAAGTTCAGTATGGTGGCTAGCTCAGTATATTGATGATAAGAGGTTACGGATTAAAAGGTTTGTTGACAAGTATATCTAGTTTATCCACATGAAGTTTCATAGGTTCGCATGAATATTTGATTGAGTTATGAGTATCTGTGTTTTGATAGTTGTTATGTTGCTTTAGCTGGTGTTCCTGAAAGAAGATGATGTGATTCTAGTAATTTGAGTTGTTGTGGATGCTCGCGTGGTGATTCATGATGCTTGTGGATGTTTCTAGATCTGCCTTATCTGCGTTGTTGGTCTCAAGATTGATCGCTGTGCTCTCGATTGGTGATTTCTTCCTCGTATGCTTCATGCTTAAGATCATGGCCTAATAAGGTGCATTGTAGCATGTTGTGGGATCTTCAATGCATAATTTCAAGGTGTGTTCCATATTTGAGGATGTTGTTTTGGGTCCTTGCTATGTTTTGGCCAACATTGTTTGGTCTGCATTGATAAATTGTTTATTGTTTTGGGCGAACAGTTTGTACACATTTTATATTTTGTTGGGCCGACATGTAGTTGATGTTATCCTTAGTTGCAGATATATATGATCGATTGTTTATACCATTTAATGGAATAGTGTGTGATGTATATGCTATGTGTGAATAATGTTCTAATCTTTCGAAGGCAGAAGTAAAGTGTGAAGAAGAGTGAGCAAATGGAAGTGTTTATGTGCTTAACCGAAACTATAATCAGGCATTAGAAGATGCTATTTTCTCAGTTCAAAATCTTCCGGATGTAATCCGAATGTGACTGTAAGACAACGAGTCTTCCTTTGGGCAGTAAACCTTTTGTAATTAAGCAGTGAGCTCTAGGCAGTGTGCCTGAATGCATGTGCATTCCCCATTTATAATACTTTTAACAAAGTATAATCTTATGGACTAACCCCCATCGTGGTTTTTCCCCTAACAGGGTTTCCACATAAAAATCTTGGTGTTATGTGTTTTTTTGATGTGGTGATGGTTTATGCTTTCATGCTTATTTATCCGATCTGAGAATAAGTTTACTAAGTATAATTTATGTGACAACTGATTCACCCCTCTCTCAATTGTCTTCCCTTGTGTTGCCAACAACTATTTTGAGATCTTAGACAAGAGTTCTAGTCCATAGATGGACAAAGAATCTAATAGATATAAAAAAATATGAATTAGAATGAAATAGAAGAAATAATATTTGAAAAAATTAGATATGGTTGATGAGTCACTTTTAGTAGCCATTTATCTTATGACTTTGGTGCTCATTGATACTTGAATTCCTAATCATATGACATTGATTATTGAACATTATTTTGAAGAATACATTCCTAACAAACTTGAGAAATTAAAACCAAAACTAAGTTGCCCCACTAACATTGATAAACCTATTTGAGATGTTGGAAAATTCACATCCATAGATGGACAAAGATTTTGATAGATACCAACATTTGCTAGTAGATAAACAATGAAATAGAATAAATACTATTTGTAAATTAAATATGGTTCACAAGTCACTTGTATTATCTTCAACTAATTTTAATATAATAAATACTAGTTTTTTATCACCAATATCTTATGAGGGTGAGGTTAGAGCATACAATGAATAAATATTATTATTCACCCCTTTTTAATCACCCAAATCTTGTGAGGGTAAGGTGAGAGCATACAATGGACGAATAACGATTTTTATAAATATGTAATTTCCAATGACAACAACATCTAGAAAGATGTAAGAGTGGATTACAAAAAAGTATAGATATGTTGATGCTTCAATGAATAACACACAAATATGAGTATAGCTTCGTCTGTAATAAAATGTTGTTTCAATGACTACAAAATACATGCTTCCACAATAAGCTAAATATTCAAAAAAATAAAGCTTGTTGCAAATACTAAATACCAAAATACATACTAAAATGTAAAGAAAATTTTGAAGTACAAATACAACATTTGTTTTTAGGAAATCAAATGGTTTTTATCCTCCACTCTCTAAGAAATCAAAGGAGCTTCATCCTCTAATATCTAGAATCCAAGAATTTATGTTTTTAAATCTTATAGCTAAACAAAAGGCTCAAACTTTGGCATAAAAAATAACTAAAGTCATAAATAGATGTCTCTAAGGTAACCAATCACCTCTATATATAGCATTCACATAGTGCAAATTTATAACATCCAACTTTTCCTCTCAAAGATAATAATTTAAATATTAATGATAATCTTTCCCCAAAGTTCCCCCCACTTTGTTATGAATATCAAAATATAGCTCATAATTAATGTCTTGTCATATAATTTTCCATGAAGAAGTTTCTAAGTGTCTTGGCGATCATCACAACTTTTTTATGGAAGCCTACACCTTTATACTTATTATTATTTTATTTGTTGCTACTAACCAATGGTCCTTTATTAAAATGTTTTTATATCCCTATCAAAAAGAATAGACATGGTTCACATTAGCTAATTAATTAAAAAGGGATATTATATTACTTTTAGTAGCCATTTAATGCAGACTTTTTGTGCTCATTGATATTTGAATCCATAACTATATGACATTGACTATTGAATATTATTTTAAAGAAGACATTCCAAATAGACTTAAAACAATTAAAACTAAAACTAAGGTATCTCAAATTATGCCATCTTTTAACAAAAAAATGTAAATTAGAAGATAAAGAATGAAATATAAAATAATATTTACAAATTTCTTATACAATTCACATGTCACTTTTAGTAGTCATATATCTTATAACTTTGGTGCACATCAATACTTGAACCCTTAATCAAATGATGTCTACTGAACATTATTTTTAAAAAAGGACATTCCTAATAGAATTAAAGAACTAGAATTCAAACTAAGTTATCTGAAATTGTGTAATTTTTTAACAAAATTTAAACTATTTCATCTCCTAAGTATTATGCTTTAAATAGCAAGATCCATATTTTAAATTCATAAAAATCTTGTAAGAAGGATTAACAAAAATAATAAAGAAAGAAGATTTTAATAATTGTTATCTTTTAATGTTTGTAATGGTGAAAATTGCATACCATATACTTTTCCCCTTTGTTTTACGCTCACTTAAAGCTCCTTATCCTTTAAAATTCATAAAAATCTAATAAAAGAGAATTAAAAAATATAATAAAAGCATATTTCAATAATTTTAATAATTTAATTTTTATAATAGTGAAAATTGCATACCTTACACTTTTTGATTTTCTTTTGGGCTTACTTAGACTCATTTGTCTTTTAAAATTCATAAGAATCTAGTAAGAAACATAAATACAAAATATAACAAAAGCAAATTTTAATAATTCTTATACTTTAGTGTTTGTAAAGGTGAAAATTATATATCTTGCACTTTCCCCTTTGATTTGGGCTCGCAAAATTTTGTTTCATTTTCTCCTTTGTTTTGGACTCACATAGATTCGTTTATCCTTTACACAATGATTAGTGCACACGTGACAGATTTCAATGCTAAAAATAATAAATAACTCGATCCTTATCTACTTCCATCTGTATACATTTCTGAGAACCACTTCCTACCTTCAATTTGTTCATTCATTATCTTAGACAAGTTCAAATATGCGGTCACAAGGTTAGCTCTACACTTATATAAGTCAACTAGAATAATAGACAAAAAAATTACACGTTCATATGACATTAAATAAAATCCTTAAATTGACAACATGTATCACAACATATCTTCACTAAAACTTCAACTAAATTTAATACTTATAATACCTTAATTATTTATTCAAAACCAAAATATCCCGATACCCAAACCAGAAAGCAAAAACCATCCCAACCGGCTTGAGACATCTCTCAACTAAGATGCTTTTATTCCCCACCACCCAAAACAAACCCCACCACCTTATTTCCCTTTAAAAATCTAAAATTACTACTTTTCCTTTTAAAAACTATAATTCCAAAATAAATTCATCCAAATAATTATTTGGAGTATGGAAAAATCATGAATATTACTTCCTTTTCAGTCTAAAATCTAAAATAAAAGATTGCATATAAACTTCAAATGTGTTTGTAAAAGGTTTAGTCATTAGTCCCATGTGTTCAAAGGGGTGGTCCCACTAAAGCAATGTGAGAGAATATAGGGGTATTCGTGTTCTTTACAGAATCGTTTCTCATGTGGACTACCGAAATTCAAGGAGTGAAAGAGTAAGTGAAGGTACAACGGCCATTAATGGACACCTCTTAAATGTGTGTAGTTGGTAGGTAGTCGGTGGTTTTGATAATACCTAGTTATGTGTCTTTTCCAAAGATTTGAATTTGGAGTGCCTATGGTTGTACAATGGATAGGTAGAGATATTGCAGGGAGAAAATGTCACATGAAATACATAAATAGTGTTTATTAGCTCCTTTTGGAGGTAATGTCAATTAGTTTTATATATTTTAACAATATAAGTTTTATTTTATTCTATTATCTAGCATTTTTATCGTTATTGATGATTTAGTTGTCGTTCATTTATTTAGTTATATGTTTGTTTCATTCAATTTCAATTGTTCATGTTCTTTTAATCTTTATCTAGCTAAAACTGTGAAAGTTAATATTTTTTTATGATTGAACTTAGGGTGAAAGAAGATAGGTGTATGAATCTTTACTAATCAACCATAGAGACTTCAATGCCAAACAAACTTTTGAGCTCCATCTTTAAAATTTTGTTTAGGTGGAAGGAAGGCTTAGGGACATTTCTTGATTCAAAAGGAAAAGAACATGGAGAATCATTTATTTGTTCTATATTAGTTCATATTGGTATTTTTTTAATAGATGTGTAAAGTCATCTTGGTGTTTGGCTTAATTGGCTCTCATGTTTGAATGTAAAGTTAAGATTATTCTTGTGTTTTATAATGTGAATCCCTAGAAACTTTAGCGCATAGGAAAATAACAATATGCTTATGCATTCTCTCAATACAAATAAATTATTGGGCATTTGCAACATCTTAATAATTTAGAAACAATATCTTCATTCTATTATGTTCGAATGCAAAGCTAAGATTATTCTTGTGTTTTATAATGTGAATCCCTAGAAACTTTAGCGCATAGGAAAATAACAATATGCTTATGCATTCTCTCAATACAAATAAATTATTGGGCATTTGCAACATCTTAATAATTAGAAACAATATCTTCATTCTATTTTTTTTTTCTAACCATGGAATTTAGAGTAATATTTAGCATAATGCTCTACCTCTAATTAGTATTTCTACTTTCTTTATTTTATGTTTTCGAAGTTAATTTGGGTACCAACAATAGGGAAGAAATTTTATTTTCATAAATCATCAAAGACATAGTGTTAATAAAGAAAACCAATTATAGAGGATATAACCTCTATGCAACCCAATCTAGGAGAGACTTGGGAGATCATAGAATATGGATTTGAAATAGAGGTGTCGATTGAGGAAAGAAGGGAAAGAAGGTTAAAGATCATTACATTTATGGAATATAAGGTGGTCGATAGATCAACTATGCCTAAAAGTTGCTCAACAAAAGTACTTTCAAAATACACTCAAACATGTTTTATTTGATGTGAGAGAATCTTATATTAGAAATTGAATTGGCTTCTTTGTAAAACATTCTCGAGAACTCTTTGGTGAAGTTAGTCTAATTAGTCTAGTGTAG
This sequence comes from Sequoia sempervirens, assembly GCA_007258455.2. Taxonomy (NCBI): domain Eukaryota; kingdom Viridiplantae; phylum Streptophyta; class Pinopsida; order Cupressales; family Cupressaceae; genus Sequoia; species Sequoia sempervirens. The sequence goes on along the minus strand of VDFB02147283.1, from coordinate 22,217 downwards.
AGGTAGGAACTGATTGAAATCTTTGGAATTGTCTAGGAGGTAGCAACTCAATCTTTCTTATTGTTCTAGGTAGTATAGATGGTCATTAGGAAAAACTAGGAGATTCTTTAATAGTCATGGACATGGTATAATATCCTATAGAGGGCATGGTGATCTCATTACTAGTTGTGATGAAAGGGTATAAACATGAGAATTACCCTTAGTTATAATATAATAGGAATAGAATTGAATAAAGTTTGTAAGATTCTATCTCAAAACATTCTAGATAAAATTAAAATGATTTTTGACACATTAGACAGTGAGTAACAATAAATATTCATGCATATGTCATTCTTTTTTATTGAGAAACCTATGAGTTTAGGCATAAGAGTATGGGAGGAATCTAGATGGAATGTTGAGCATGTTCTGGAAATCATAAGAGGTAAGTGTCTTATAGAAGAAATAGAATCTTCCATCAAACTATTTTTATGGGTAGGCTAATAGTTTTTTTATTACAAGAAATCTTTGTTAGGGATAATGATTTTCCTATAGCAAAATATTTAATCAAATGAAAGATGATACAAAAGAATCATCTCAAAAAATATACTAAAATAAGTTTTATCATCATTAGCCATTATCCTCAAATGATAATGATGGAATTTTAAACATTTTCCACAAATAATATTGTGATTGCTATTCTTTCTCAAGTGTTTAACAATAGGGTTTCCAAGGAGCACAACACATTGATTAGAGGTTTTTAGACCCTACATCTTATAACCAACTATGTTTCTATTGGAATTTTGAGGGTAAGAATTGAAATGAGACTAAATTTGTCTCCACATAAAATGGCTACAACTATTACCTAGAGTAGTTCACTCTCAATATGCCCTCTCTCTTCTTTATTTCATGTTTTTCTTGTTGTCTCTCCTAATATGATTGTGTACAATATATGGAGCATACATTGTCAAGTGTCTTAAATATCATCCTCGCATCTGCCTAGTAATAGATAAAGAAGAAAGTAACAAATGATCCACGAATTGTGCATGCTCATTAGTCAATACTATTCAAAAATATGGAAGAAAATGGGTAATAAACAATAATAGGAATTATGCAAGTAAAATATTTAGTTAACACCATATCCATATGTGATAATATTCTTAGTTCATGTTTGTTTGGTAGGATTGCATAATAGGATCAGTATCGTCAGGATCAATCGATCAGATCAGGATCAGATCAAGAATCTCGATCATCTTATTTTCCTACTATAAGTGATTTAATTGGGAAGATGATAGTTTTAAGTGTTGTTATTAGAATATATTATAACAAACTTATTTTATGAAGATTTTTCTTTGTGGCCTTAGTATAATATTATTTTTTTGGACTACAATCAGGAAGAATTTAGTTTTTACATGAATTTTAATTCTAATAATTTTTTTTGTTGCTTTGTGATAAGGATTGTATTTATTCCTACATGAGATTATATAAAAATGAATAAGGTATTTGGTTCATTTACTACATATATAGAATATATACAAGTTTCTTATAGCTTTATTGTAATAAGTAGATAATTATTGCATTGATTCCTATCCTACAAGCAGTCAATTTTAAAAAATTCACAAATTTTGTAACATCTTTCATGTAATTAATAATTTAACTAGAGGAAATGCATCCATCCCTATCAAAGTTTTAGGTAGCAAAAAAATATCAACATATCCATTGAACCTATGGGTACAATTACTAGTTATGTATTGATAAGCGACACATTTTTGTGCTAAATTAGTCTCATACTTTGATATCTTTTTTATCTATTTTATATTTGCTTGCACATATTTTCAATCATTCAATCTTATTTTTCCCTATTTGCACTCATTCAACACATTCACTATATTGGCTATTTATTACACGCACATTGGCACCAATTTCCACCATTCAATTCTTGCCTTAAAATTAGCACTTACTTATTCTAGGTTGAACCCAAGTGGCATGTGACTAATGCCAAATTTTAAATTAAATTAAATTATTAACTTTCCCACCTCTTTTCATTAGTAATTGTGAGTTGACTTAACACATATTTTTGTAAATTATTGTCATGTCTTGGTATATAAAGGCTTTCAACATTCAATTAATTCATAAAAATCTAGCAAATAAGATTAATTAAAATAATGAAATAAAATTTTAATAATTCTTATCATTTAATGTTTGTAATGGTGAAAATTGTATACCTTACACTTTTCCATGTGTTAGGCTTACTTAAATCTATTTATCCTTTAAAATTCTTAAAAATCCAATAAGAGAGATTAATTAAAAAATGTTATTTGATAAATTTTATAATGGGGGAAAATTGCATACCTTGCACTTTTCTCTTTTGGGATGCTCCTTTAAAATTCATAAAAAACCAATAAGAAACATTTCAATGCAAAAAACAGTAAATAACTTGATCCTTATCTAATTCCATCTACACACGTCTCCAAGAACCAATTCCAACCTTCAATTCATTCATTCATTGTAATAGCCTAGTTCAAATATGCAATCATAAGGATCAATTTTATACTTATTTAAGTGAACCAAGGTAATAGACGAAAAAATCACACATTCAAAAACATGCATTTGACATTACATAAAATCCTTCAAATTGATAAATCAATTGACTATGTCTATCACAACATATATTCACCAAAATTCTAACTAAATTTAATACTTATATACCTTAATTATTTGTTCACCATTTACCTAAAATTATTAATTATCCTTTTAAAAATTATAATTCCAAAATATATTCATCCAAACAATTCTTTGGAGTATGAAAAAATAAAGAATACTATTTCTTTTCAAATGTTAAATCTAAGGTAAAATTTTATTTGAATCCATGTTTGGAGATTGTATATAAACTTCAAAGGGGGTTGGTCAGTATTTCTTTGCGCTTAAGAATACTTCTTTCCCATCGAAGTCAAGGAAGTAAGTGAAGGTACAACGGCATTGATGGAAACTTGTTTAATGTGTGCAGTTGGTCAGTATTTGGTGGGTTTGACAATAGTTATGTCTTTTTCCAAAGATTTGAGTTTGGAAGATTATGGTTATATATAGTTTTTGCATTTAATTTTGTATTTTTTAATCAATAGTTTTTAGATCTATTTAATGATTTATTATTAGTGATATTTACTGATCTATTATTAGTGATTTATTCATACATTTTTCATTTCTCATCTCGATAATAGATCATTGAATGGGATATGAAACATGTTGATGCAAAAAAATGTAATCAATTGAATCTGAAAAATTCATTCCTAAAATTATTATATTCATATAAATTAGTATTTTACTTTTTGGGTGTGTTTGATTTAATATAATAATATTGATAGGCATTTTTTAGTAAGGGGCATTAGATGAATTTTAAAGATTGATGGTGGAGATTAAAAGGGCTACCAAAATCTTGATCAATTTTTCGCAAACAATTTCATACATATTGGGAAATACAAAAAAATATTGACCATTCATTTATTATAACATTTTTTATTCTTGTTTTGAAATTTCTTGTTAGCTTTCTAATGATGATGTATATACACTCCAAACTCTTTGAAATACACTCCAAATTCTTGGTAATGAATCTCTACCTTGCACATTTGAAATTTGAGTTCACCTTTAATAAACACCTTTCATGTTGAATGTAAACTAACTTAACAAATGCTTGAGGATATTTTTGAGTAGATTTTTGCTTCACTCACACAATTATATACAACTACTCTTTAATATTTATATTTATTTTAATTGTTACTTGAGTTAACTGCTTTTTGAATTGGATGGGAAATGAGTTATGACGAATACACAAAATCACCTAGATTTGCTTCAACAACTTTACTTCCTAAACAATGTTGGCAACACAAAAACCCCCAATCACATGGCAAGCAAAAGTTGGGGCTTAAATGAGTTAATTTCCCCAAATTGAAGGATAAATTTGGTTGTCATCCGAGGGCCTATGGGCTGCCCATAGCTTGGAGTGAATCTCCAAAGCATTTCCTTGATACTCCCCTATTTAAAATTATACTACCACTGCATGCTGAGAAAAGGGGTGAAGGAAACATGAAATGAAACCTAAGACTAAAAATTTGATGCACCATATGACTGTGACATGTACTATTGATTGGACACATAATATGATCAATAGTTTAAACCACAACATACACAACTCAGTTTCATGTCTTTGTAAAAGTGTTTCATAACTAGGTTCAATATGTTGAGGATAATGTTTAGGAGCTAGAAATGTCACAACTTAAACTCTACCCTTAACTATTTAAACACAAGTCATGATCTATAAAAATATATACTTTCTGCTCAAAGGCAATGAAAATAGGACAAAAATCAAAGGGAAAATAACATCACCACAATATTACATCAACCATATTGAAGAAATTTACACAATGAAACAGCTCTAAGAAGGTAAAAAGCTTATCTTTATTGGTCAAAATATGTTTACAAAGTACATACAAATCTAAAAATGAATGAATTACAATGTTGTTCCATTTTGAAAGAACCTTGAAAAGGATACAATACAATAGCTAAGAATAGCCAACCCCCCAAAAACCTGCCCTTAAGCTTCCTAATATATTGTTTTAACACATTGCTAGATATTAGGAACATGCTTTGAGGGATGAAAGACAAGTGTTCACATAATTTTTGTTGGGTCAAACCTTCTTGGGCATCCAAAACTGCTATCGATATATTCCAACTCCTTAAAGTGCTCCAAGATGGTGGCTAAATGAAGAAAAAATAATGTTTTGACCTTACCTATCAGCCAAGACTCCTCGAACAACTCCTAGATGCTTGGAGATGCTTCAATTTAGGTCAAATTGTCCATTATTCTCTCCATATGTTGCAAAACTCGCCAAATTGCCTCTATATGATTGTCACTATCATAATTGATCATAAATATTTTTTAGATGCCCTTTAATGCTTTGAAACTGCCATTAGAAAATAAAAAGGACTTGTTCTTAAAGAGTTTGAAAGAAGCAGGTTTGCATGAGGGTGTAAGATAAGCCTATTGAATTCTATCTCTTAGTAGACCTTAACCAATCACTTGTCTTATGATCATACTCTAATCATTTGACTATTTTTTACTTTCATTTACTTATGGTTGTTTACTATTCTACATGGCTTTCATTTCTAGGGTTTGATGAAGCATACACTTTACCATTGTTGTCATGTATAACTTGGCCTTCAAAAATTTCCTTTACTATGGTATTTTTGTTATGTTCATTCATGATTATGTTTTCAACATCATTCTTTTGGTACCTTTTTTTGCAGACCTGTAGATTGTTATTCGTCCTGCTTGTCAACAATCTCTATGACTGTCCTTTGTCATGGTTTATGAACTACTGCTTTACTACCCTTAATTATCTTGAAATGAGTATTCTCTTGTAGTTTCTATTCTATAGGATTCATTCATCAAAATTGGTCTACAAACTTGTCACTCAAAGGTCAATGCTTTGTCCATGTCACAACCCTTAAGACTCAGTCTAAAGGCCCTCCATGCTTTTTCTTTCATTTATCAAATCTCTTGGAATAGTCATCTCATTTGTCATGAAACTTCTTGTTTCCTTTTGTTTACTGCATACTCAACCATCTCTTGAAAGACTGCCATACAACAATAATGGACAACACTATCATGATAGACATGTCATACTCATTCTTCATTGTACTTTGGCCTATTAAGACAATACCCTTGTAGGCTACGCTTTACACAAGGGATTGTTACAAGTGTCTAGTATCATGTCATTTTCATCATTCTTTTGTCTTACCACAAGATAATTCACGTGCCTTTTTCATTTAGTCTCCTCTTTCACCATTACTAATCTCTCCAACCACTTCATTAATATAAACTTTTGTTGGTGCAGTATGAGAATCTCTTTTATCAAATAACTTGCTCTCTTCAAGAAAATGTTTTGCTAGTTTGTTTATATCATAATATAGTTGTGTATCATTGTGGCTTATGACAAGGAAGGGGTGATCACAATATTAGCACAATCTCAAAAGCAACTCTAGAGTTGAAGCATAATTATGAAGAACTTTTCCTTGTTCCACAAACTAATCAAATCTGACCTTAGATATTTAATATAGAGTTGTATAAAAGTCATTTTTTTAACTTCATAAAGTCCACACTCAATTACTTTGCACATCAATTGAAGGGAGAACAAGAATTGGTCTTCCATCTTTGTCATTTTTAACTTTTATTGTACCTTTTGGACAATCATTCTCTTTTGGTTGTCCTCTTAAGGTCACCAATTGTCCTTCATTGTCTCTTGTGGCTACCTTTGTTTTACTATCATGAATACTGCCCTCATGACATTGATGCCACAAGCTTATCCATATCTCAACATCTCCACAAGATACCTACAAGATTTCCAAACTTGAAATCTAAAGGGGTTAGACCTTCAAGATACTTGCAAGGAACAACATTTAATTTAGTAGAAAGTCCTCTTGATGAAGAATCATTCAATGAAATATATTTCTTAAATGTTCATGAAACATATCAATGATGGACTTCCTTTGACTGCCACACTTTGAAAAACACTACCTTTGACTGTGATCACTTGAAACTCATAGAATTCATGGATCATGGTCCTTTCATGTTAGGACTATCCTTCATCACATGCTCTTTCTCAATTTTTTTTGTGATTCTCTATCATTTTATAAAACTATCCTCTGTTAATGGTTTCATGAAACAATATCAAATAAAATATCATGCAAGCCTAGACCAAGAAAAAGACCAACACAGGGTAATGTGACTCCTCATATTCATTTGACTGTGCCTCTTCATGCAATATTCTTAGGGATTTCATCATGTATTCTATTATTATCACACATTGGACACTTGGTTTTCCTACACATCAAAAGACTTTGACTGCTCTTATGGTTTGTTGTTCACCTTCATAATGATTATCATTTATGTTTGAACATGAACATGTTCTCATGAAGGTTATTTTCATGCATAAAATAGACATTGCCTTTTTCTTTTAATACTATCATTGTCTTGAAGACCTCATTGATTACTGTGATTTGCGTTCTTATTGTCACTATGAACAAAAATGGAGACCAAAACATCGATATTACCATTGATTTCCATTAGTTCTCTCATCTCTACTTTTAATGAAGAAGACCACTATCTTTTCATTGAACATAAGACTCTGCTTTCAAGGTGTTTCTTGCATTCTCTGTAGTATTAGTTGTCCCCACTATCCTTTTTCATCATTTTTATCATCTTGCCCTAAAAACCCTTGTCTACTATTGGTCACTCCTCTAAGGCTTCAAATGTTTATCCTTTTTCAAGATTGGCATCAGTTTCATCCCTACCCTTCTACTAAGGTGTGTCATTATCTTGCACCTTGAATGCCTTTGAAGAATGAACTCCTCTATCATTAATATTATTTTCCTTATTTGCTAATGTGGTAGACATGTTTCCCCAAAATGTGGAAGAAATAGGTCGAATACCTTGATGGCCCATCAATTATAATGTAGGGTTATTAAACCCTTCTCATATGTAGCTTCTTATTCATTTATAGATATAGGGAATAAACCCCAGGCATAGTGATTTTCATTATCCCATTTAGAAATTTTCATATATTCAAGCCCAACATTTGGGCTTTGGAATCTCTAATCTTCTCTTCAATAAATAACTACAAAATAAACCATGTGAAATATTTTACAAATGAAAAGTAGGGTAACATAATGATTAAGAATTTTACAACCTTAGTAGACCCCCTCTCATGTCAAGTATAAGGAATTGAAATAGGACTCATATATATATATATATATATATATCCTCTTCCTTCCTTATATGGCCTTAGCATGCTAGTAAAATGAAGCTTTGTGAGCTTCATCCTAGGTGCCATTTTAGGTGATGCAACCCCTCACTCAAGTAGGGCCAAGTATGAAACTTGTTGGCACCCCTTTCTTCCTTTCCTTCAGCCATTGATAAGCATAAGTATATGATTTCAACATTTGGTAAACATTTTTATAGATATAGGGAATAAACCCCGCATAGTGATAATTTCACTTATATTAATTTTCTTGTACCTTTAAAAGATAAACATGAACATATCAAAAATATCTAAACTAATGTACAACACCTAAGTTTAATTCTTCATTTTATCTTTATGTGAATGGATAAGAATGCTAGAGAATATTGATTCCCAATCCTTGGGATAATAGAGTATGAAAATTATACCAATATGATATTTTATCAACATTCTAGGGCTTAATAATAATTTATTATTGCCTTACAATAATACAAAACCAATATTATGGACTTACAAAATGAGATTATACTTACTAATCCTCCACAAACATCACACACCCCAATCATTGTCTAAAAAGGATTATCACCCTCCTTGAAGATGAACTAATAAAATCAATAACTCCTACAATAAATGCGCAACTAGATTTTTTCCTTCCTTGAAAACTTACTGCGTGTAAAGAACATGCAATGTAATGCATGAGATAATCAACTTTATAAGCATACATTCATATCATTATTACAAAGAAAATTTGATACGAATTACATACTAAAATTGTAAATTTTATTCTTTCATAAAGAAAGTACAACATTTGAAACAAAGCTTCTCTTTACAATTCTTATCTCCTATAAAATCCCAAAGCTTACAAATGCAAATGATTTTACATTATATATTTCCCTAAATTTGGTGCTCAATTTTCAAAATTATTAAAAAATAAAAATAAAAATCATGTTGATTTTTCCTCTATAATGTGTGAAGATAAGGAATTCAAAAGAGGAAATACAAAAAATAATAAGAAAATGATAAACTAGTTTACCTAAATTTTAGGCTTGCTCCTTTGATAGAGCTAAAGTATAAAGTACTCTTTTTCCACTTGATATGCTCTCAAATTATTATTTAATGACTAGAGATTGGAATGTGGATTGCTCAAGATTTAGACTAGTATAATGAGGGTATGATTGAAGGAATTTTATGGATAATTAGCAACATAAGTTTGATTGCAAGTGGATTGGTGAGGAATGAAGTAAAAGACTTCAATTTATAGGTTTTTGGTAGCAAAAGTGGAGGGTCAAGATGCATTATGAAATGGAGGGTTGATATTGAGTGATAAGATTGAGGGTTTATATATTCTATATAATTTGGTAGGTCATACAAGGAAACCAATTTATTTAGAGGAATAATAATACTCATCATCATAATATAGTTATTAAAATGGATGATAACTAGATTGAGAATTAAATGGTTTACAAAAATATAATAAATATACTTATAGTTACAACCTTTCAAATCATAATGAAATATTATATTTAGGTTAGTTTTTATTCCTAAATCTAAAAGTGATTTTTTATTTTTATTTAAAAGATTAACATAAAAAATAGTAAAACATTTTTTTATCTATATGAAATTAATAATCGTTTAGTACATATAAATAGTATTTTAATTTGGAATAAATTCCTATAATGGTGAAGTGTTTGCAGGAAATGGGCACTAGGGTTTAACCTAGAGATAAAACACTAGGATTGTGTCCTAATTCATATTCCTTTATATCAACTTTATAATTTTAAAATGAAGATATAAATATTACTAAGCCCACCAAAATAAGTCAATATTTTTCCTATGTATGTGCACAAATGGATCTCATCCAACCATTGCTAAAAGTTCCTTTTAGGTGCCAAATATATCATTGGAACACATTTCTAAGAAAATCAATCAAAATCATATGTCATAGATGATGAAGGGTTTCAAAGGGTGAGGACACAATGGTCATCTATGATTGATATATCCAAAAAGAATAGTGAACCCATTTCAAGGTCTATATCACATGGGAGATAGGAAATGAATCTATTTTACATATAAATAAAGATACAAGAATAATTAAGAATTTACAGCCTAAAAGATGAGAACATAAATTAAAGATTAATTTTATTTTTTATTAGAACTTATAAATTAGTTCTTGTTGCTATTGAGCTTATGTTTTTGGTACCCAATAATACTTCAATTTCTAATTCAAGAGGTAATAATAATTTAACAACATTTAAATAAGAGGTTTCCCATGGAGACAAAACCCTATCTATTTCATCATAGATGGTGTTATCTCTAGTGATAGAATCCAAAGTATTTCATTCTCTAAGAAGTGTGTCGATTGAATGATGTGACCCAAAATTTTGGATGTAAGGAAAGATGGTAGAAAATATAATATAGAAATTTTGATCAAGGGTCAAAATTTAGTTGAATCTAGACATATTATACTCTAGATGAATTCTTCTTTGTAGTTATGGTGGTAATTTTTGTAGATTGTATTTAAGATTTAGATTAGTTGGTTAAATATTTTATATTTTCTAAGAAAATCAAGTTCGATCTTCATGTAATGTAAAGTGTATAAATGGAATACTTTGTTATGATTATGAAAGGGACCATTGTGGATCCTAAATTTATGTTTATTGATAATTTTTTAAGGAATTATTTATTGAGTTGCATAATACAATTTTTTAATTCTTAGGACAATTTCAATTGAAATATAGGACCAAAACATTTCTTCTATGAAATTTTCAAGAAGCATCGAGGATGATATAGAGTACAAGAAATATTTCCACCAAGATTCAAATTATTGGCCTTTATCTTGGTAAAAGTATATTAGGGTTTAACCTACAGATAGAAAACTTAGATTTTTCCATTTGTGGATAATGCATTATTATTAGAGTCCTAGAGTGAAGTGTATTCTAAGAAGTGCATAATTTAACTTGTGATTATATTATTATGAGAAAATCCCACTATAAAAAGGAATACATGATTATTTTCCTACATATGTATATTAATTAACCTCAACTATACATTATCAAGAAATAAACTTGAAAGAGTTTCTAATAAATGGAAGCAATTTATACATCTTCTACAAGTTCTTATGATTACAAATTCGCCAAGATTCTAAATATACATATGATGAGGGGTTCCAACAAGTGAAAGTATAAAATTTATTTATGAATTACATATACAAATGGAAGGACCCATTAAATTTAAAGAATCTATTTGAGATACCAAAAACAAATTTAGTCCATCTATGGAGAAAGGTTCCAATAGATATAAAAAAATATGTAATTTAGAATATAAAGAATAAGTAGAAGAAATAACATTTGTAAAATTCAAATATGGTTCATGAGTCACTTTAGTATCCATTTATCTAATGGCTTTCATGCACATGATAGTTGAATCTTTAATTATATGACATTGACTATTGAACATTATTTTGAAGAATATGTTCCTAATGTACTTAAGCAACTAAAACCAAAACTAAGTTGCACCACTAAAGTCGAGGAAACTATTGTTGGACATTGCTTATATGTGGTTTTCATTGATGTCATGATGTCAACACTATTTCCATTAATGTCTTTAAGGTTGTATATGTCGAGGATATTGAGAAAATTGTAATAAAATAAGTTGCAGGTTGTCAATGATGCAGTGAAGTTCAGTATGGTGGCTAGCTCAGTATATTGATGATAAGAGGTTACGGATTAAAAGGTTTGTTGACAAGTATATCTAGTTTATCCACATGAAGTTTCATAGGTTCGCATGAATATTTGATTGAGTTATGAGTATCTGTGTTTTGATAGTTGTTATGTTGCTTTAGCTGGTGTTCCTGAAAGAAGATGATGTGATTCTAGTAATTTGAGTTGTTTGGATGCTTCTGTGGTGATTCATGATTCTTGTGGATGTTTCTAGATGTTCTCTATCTGTGTTGTTGGTCTGCATTGATCGTTGTGCTCTCGATTGGTGATTTTCTTTCGCGTTCATGTTTTCATGATCATAAGGTGATTGTAGCATGTTGTGGATCTTCAATGCATAATTTTTGAAGGTGTTCCATATTTGAGGATGTTGTTTTGGGTCCTTGCTATGTTTTGGCCAACATTGTTTGGTCTGCATTGATAAATTGTTTATTGTTTTGGGCGAACAGTTTGTACACATTTTATATTTTGTTGGGCCGACATGTAGTTGATGTTATCCTTAGTTGCAGATATATATGATCGATTGTTTATACCATTTAATGGAATAGTGTGTGATGTATATGCTATGTGTGAATAATGTTCTAATCTTTCGAAGGCAGAAGTAAAGTGTGAAGAAGAGTGAGCAAATGGAAGTGTTTATGTGCTTAACCGAAACTATAATCAGGCATTAGAAGATGCTATTTTCTCAGTTCAAAATCTTCCGGATGTAATCCGAATGTGACTGTAAGACAACGAGTCTTCCTTTGGGCAGTAAACCTTTTGTAATTAAGCAGTGAGCTCTAGGCAGTGTGCCTGAATGCATGTGCATTCCCCATTTATAATACTTTTAACAAAGTATAATCTTATGGACTAACCCCCATCGTGGTTTTTCCCCTAACAGGGTTTCCACATAAAAATCTTGGTGTTATGTGTTTTTTTGATGTGGTGATGGTTTATGCTTTCATGCTTATTTATCCGATCTGAGAATAAGTTTACTAAGTATAATTTATGTGACAACTGATTCACCCCTCTCTCAATTGTCTTCCCTTGTGTTGCCAACAACTATTTTGAGATCTTAGACAAGAGTTCTAGTCCATAGATGGACAAAGAATCTAATAGATATAAAAAAATATGAATTAGAATGAAATAGAAGAAATAATATTTGAAAAAATTAGATATGGTTGATGAGTCACTTTTAGTAGCCATTTATCTTATGACTTTGGTGCTCATTGATACTTGAATTCCTAATCATATGACATTGATTATTGAACATTATTTTGAAGAATACATTCCTAACAAACTTGAGAAATTAAAACCAAAACTAAGTTGCCCCACTAACATTGATAAACCTATTTGAGATGTTGGAAAATTCACATCCATAGATGGACAAAGATTTTGATAGATACCAACATTTGCTAGTAGATAAACAATGAAATAGAATAAATACTATTTGTAAATTAAATATGGTTCACAAGTCACTTGTATTATCTTCAACTAATTTTAATATAATAAATACTAGTTTTTTATCACCAATATCTTATGAGGGCGAGGTTAGAGCATACAATGATTAAATATTATTATTCACCCCTTTTTAATCACCCAAATCTTGTGAGGGTAAGGTGAGAGCATACAATGGATGAATAACGATTTTATAAATATGTAGTTTCCAATGACAACAACATCTAGAAAGATGTAAGAGTGGATTACAAAAAATTATAGATATGTTGAAGCTTCAATGAATAACACACAAATATGAGTATAGCTTCGTCTATAATAAAATGTTGTTTCAATGACTACAAAATACATGCTTCCACAATAAGCTGAATATTCAAAAAAATAAAGCTTGTTGCAAATACTAAATACCAAAACACATACTAAAATGTAAAGAAAATTTTGAAGTACAAATACAACATTTGTGTGAGATTGATTTTAGGAAATCAAATGGTTTTTATCCTCCACTCTCTAAGAAATCAAAGGAGCTTCATCCTCTAATATCTAGAATCCAAGAATTTATGTTTTTAAATCTTATAGCTAAACAAAAGGCTCAAACTTTGGCATAAAAAATAACTAAAGTCATAAATAGATGTCTCTAAGGTAACCAATCACCTCTATATATAGCATTCACATAGTGAAAATTTATAACATCCAACTTTTCCTCTCAAAGATAATAATTTAAATATTAATGATAATCTTTCCCCAAAGTTCCCCCCACTTTGTTATGAATATCAAAATATAGCTCATAATTAATGTCTTGTCATATAATTTTCCATGAAGAAGTTTCTAAGTGTCTTGGCGATCATCACAACTTTTTTATGGAAGCCTACACCTTTATACTTATTATTATTTTATTTGTTGCTACTAACCAATGGTCCTTTATTAAAATGTTTTTATATCCCTATCAAAAAGAATAGACATGGTTCACATTAGCTAATTAATTAAAAAGGGATATTATATTACTTTTAGTAGCCATTTAATGCAGACTTTTTGTGCTCATTGATATTTGAATCCATAACTATATGACATTGACTATTGAATATTATTTTAAAGAAGACATTCCAAATAGACTTAAAACAATTAAAACTAAAACTAAGGTATCTCAAATTATGCCATCTTTTAACAAAAAAATGTAAATTAGAAGATAAAGAATGAAATATAAAATAATATTTACAAATTTCTTATACAATTCACATGTCACTTTTAGTAGTTGTATATCTTATAACTTTGGTGCACATCAATACTTGAACCCTTAATCAAATGATCTCTACTGAACACTATTTTTAAAAAAGGACATTCCTAATAGAATTAAAGAACTAGAATTCAAACTAAGTTATCTGAAATTGTGTAATTTTTTAACAAAATTTAAACTATTTCATCTCCTAAGTATTATGCTTTAAATAGCAAGATCCATATTTTAAATTCATAAAAATATAGTAAGAAGGATTAACAAAAATAATAAAGAAAGAAGATTTTAATAATTGTTATCTTTTAATGTTTGTAATGGTGAAAATTGCATACCATATACTTTTCCCCTTTGTTTTACGCTCACTCAGAGCTCTTTATCTTTTAAAATTCATAAAAATCTAATAAAAGAGTATTAAAAAATATAATAAAAGAAGTTTCAACAATTTTAATAATTTTGGCATACCTTACACTTTTCAATTTTATTTTGGGCTTACTTAGACTCGCTTGTCTTTTAAAATTCATAAAAATCTAGTAAGAAAGATAAATACAAAATATAATGAAAGCAAATTTTAATAATTCTTATACTTTAGTGTTTGTAATGGTGAAAATTATATATCTTGCACTTTCCCCTTTGTTTTGGGTTCACATAATTTTGTTTGTCATTTTCTCCTTTGTTTTGGACTCAGTAGATCTGTGTATCCTTTGCACAATGATTAGTCCACATGTGACATATTTCAATGCTAAAAATAGTAAATAACTCTATCCTTATCTAATTACATCTATATACATTTCTGAGAACCACTCCAACCTTCAATTCGTTCATTCATTATCTTAGACAAGTTCAAATATGCAGTCGTAAGGCTCAACTCTAGACTTATATAAGTCAACTAGAATAATAGACAAAAAAATTATTTGACATTAAATAAAATCCTTAAATTGGCAAATCAATTGACAATATCTATCACAACATAGCTTCACTAAAACTTCAACTAAATTTAATAATTATAATATCTTAATTATTTATGCAAAACCATAATATCCCGAGACTCAAACCGAAAAAGCAAACCATTCCAACTAACCTGAAACATCTCTCGACTAAGATGCTTTTATTCCCCACCACCCTATTTACCTTTAAAAATGTAAAACTATTACTTTTCTTTTTAAAAACTATAATTCCAAAATAAATTCATCCAAATATTTCTTTGGAGTATGGAAAAATCATGAATATTACTTCCTTTTCAGTCTTAAATCTAAGATAAAAGATTGCATATAAACTTCAAATGTGCTTGTTAAAGGTTTAGTCATTAGTCCCATGTGTTTAAAGGGGTGGTCCCACTAAAGCAATGCGAGAGAATATAGGGGTATTCGTGTTCTTTAAAGAATTGCTCTTCATGTGGACTAGGAGTGAAGAGAATAGTTGTCTTAATGGACACATCTTAAATGTGTGCAGGTGGTAGGTAGTCGGTGGTTTTGAGAATAGTTGTCTTTTCCAAAGATTTGAATTTGGAGGAATATTGTTGTACAATGCATAGGTAGAGAAATTGTAGGGGAAAAATGTCACATGAAATACATAAATAGTGTTTATTAGCTTCTTTTGGAGGTAATGTCAATTAGTTTTGTATATTTTAACAATTTAAGTTTTATTTTATTCTATTATCTAGCATTTTTATTGTTATTTATGATTTAGTTGTTGTTTATTTATTTATATGTTTATTTCACTCAATTTCAATTGTTCATGTTCTTAAAAATGTGAAAGTTCATATATTTTTTTATGATTGAACTTAGGGTGAAAGAAGGTAGGTGTATGAATCTTTACTAATCAAACATAGAGACTTCAATGTCAAACAAACTTTTTGAGCTCCATCTTTACAATTTTGTTTAGTTGGAAGGCTTAGGGACATTTCTTAATTCAAAAGGAAAAGAACTTGGAGAATCATTTCTCTTTATTGTTCAGATAGTCATTTGTTCTATAGTAGTTCATATTGACATTTTTTTAATAGATGTGTAAAGTCATTTTGGTGTTTGGTTTAATCGGCTCTCATGTTCGAATGTAAAGCTAAGATTATTCTTGTGTTTTATAAAGTGAATCCCTAGAAACTTTAGCGCATAGGAAAATAACAATATGCTTATGCATTCTCTCAATACAAATAAATTATTGGGCATTTGCAACATCTTAATAATTCTTTTTTATTCAAGGGAAGCGGCTTTTGACCAGGAGCTATGAACCCGAATACATCCATTCAACAATACCGCCCCAATGGGGTTTGAACCTTATTGGCAAGAACAACAATGCCACCTTTAAACCATCACACCATGCTAATAGGCAAATTTGAGCAAAGAATTGTACACCTTACTATCTATTTGTATGATTCTGCACCACATGAAAGCCAAATGAATGCACAAGTCTCACAACCGACAACATCTTCTCAAGCAAAATCTTAATAATTAGAAACAATATCTTCATTCTTTCTTTTTTTTAATTTCTAACCATGAACCCAATTTAGAGTAATATTTATGCATGCTCTACCTCTAATTATTATTTCTACTTTCTTTTATTTTGTATTTCATTAAAGTTAATTTGGGTACCAATTTTAGGGAGAAAATTTTATTTTTCATAAATCCTTCAAAGACATAGTGTGAATAAAGAAAACCAAGTATAGAGGATATAACCTCTATATGCAACCAAACATCTAGGAAGACTTGGGGAGATCATAGAATAGTTTGAAATGAGGTGTCAATTGAGGAAAGAAGGAAAAGAGAAGGTTAAGATCATTACATTTATGGAATGGGTGGATTAGGTAGATCAACTATGCCTAAAAAGTTGCTCAACAAAAATCGCTCAAAATACACTCAAACATGATTTTTTATTTGATGTGAGAGAATCTTATACTAGAAGTGAATTGGCTTCTTTGTAAAACATTCTCCTCAGAGAACTCTTTGGTGAAGTTAGTCGTAGTTGATCTAGTGTAGAGGTAGGAACTAGTTAAATCTTTGGAATTATCTAGGAGAGAGTAGCAATTCAATCTTTCTTATTGTTCTAGATGATATAGATGGTGTGGAACAACTAGATTCTTTAATAGTCATGGATATGGTAGAAAATCCTATGGAGGGCATGGTGATCATTACTAGTTGTGATGAAGGGGTACTTATAAACATGAGAATTACCCTTAGTTATAATATAATAGGAATAGAATTGAATACAGTTTGCAAGATTCTATCTCAAAACATTCTAGATAAAATTAAAATGATTTTTGACACATTAGACAGTGAGTAACAAAAATATTCATGCATATGACATTCTTTTTTATTGAGAAACCTATGAGTTTAGGTATAAGAGTATGGGAGGAATCTAGATGGAATGTTGAGCATGTTGTGGAAATCATAAGAGGTAAGTGTCTTATAGAATAAATAGAATCTTTCAACAAACTATTTTTAATGGGTGGGCTAATAGTTTTTTATTACAAGAAATATTTGTTAGGGATATACGATTTTCATACAGCAAAATATTTAATCAAATGGAAAATGATACAAAAGAATCATCTCAAAGAAATATACTAAAATAAGTTTTTATCATCATCAGTCATTATCCTCAAATGATAATAGTAGAATTTTAAATATTTTCCACAAATAATATTGTTATTGGTATTCTTTCTCAATTGTTTAAAAATAGGGTTTTCATGGAGTACAACACATTAATTAGAGGTTTCTAGACCCTACACATCTTATAACCAAATATGCTTCTATGAAATTTTGAGGGTAAGAATTGGAAAGAGACTATAGTTGTCTCCACATAAAATGGCTACAACTATTAGAGTAGCTCACTCTCAATATTTTGTCTCTTCTTTATTATGTGTTGTTCTTGTTGTCTCTCCTAATGTGATTGTGTGCAATATATGAAGCACACATTATCAAGTGTCTCTTAAATATCATCCTTGCATCTACCTAGAAGAAAGTAACAAATGATCCATGAATTGTGCATGCTCATTAGTCAATGTTATTAAAAAATATGGAAGCAAATGGGTAAGAAACGATAATAGAAATTATGAAAGTAAAATATAATATTAAAGGCATATCCATATATTATAATATTCTTGGTTCATGTTTGTTTGGTAGGACATAATATGTGGTAGCTTTAAGAGATTGTAGCATAAGTGTGCTAAAAGAAAATAATAAGACATGTTGTAAGGGTCCAATGTAAGGTGTTCAATATTTTTGAATGACCTTTTGTATGAGGTGATTTAAAATTGTTTATTCCTCTCTATCTATGTAATACATGTGTGGTTTGCAAAGAGAAGATAATTACCTAATTACAAATCCTAAAATTTTGAAAAACACTAGTAATTTTTTAAGTGACATGTATATCTATTTTGTATAGTGTGGCCTTATACCATTTATGTAAATAGGGTGCTCAATTATTGAAATGGTTCTACAGAGTGGTAACTATTGTGAAGCCCAATATGTGGTTGAGCATACCTATGAGAAAAATAAATGGTTGAGTATCTTTAAATGGAGAGAGAGTGTATGTGTGTAACAGTTGTATAAACAAAATTTTGGTAAAAAATCCATCTTATATAGTCTACTATAAATGATTTAATTGGGAAGATGATAGTTTTAAGTGTTGTTATTAGAATAGATTATAAAAAACTATTTTTATGGAGATTTTTCTTCATGGCCTTAGTATAATATTATTTTGTTGGACTACAATCAGGAAGGATTTAGTTTCTAGATGAATTTTAATTCTAATAATTTTTGTTGTTGCTTTGTGATAAGGATTGTATTTATTCCTCTAGGAGATTATATAAAAGTGAAGAAGGTATTTGATTAATTTACTACATATATAGAATATATACAAGTTTCTCATAGCTTTATTGTAATAAGTAGATAATTATTGCATTGATTCCTATCCTACAAGTAGTCAATTTTAAAAAATACACAAATTTTGTAACATCTTCCATGTAATTAAAAATTTAACTAGAGGAAAGGCATACATCCCTATCAAAGTTTTTGGTAGCAAAAAAATATCAACATATCCATTGAACCTATGGGTACAATTATTAGTTATGTATTGATAAACGACACGTTTTTTTGCTAAATTAGTTTCATACTTTGATAGTTTTTTTTATCTATTTTATATTTACTTACACCCATTTTCAATCATTCAATCTTATTTTTCCCTATGTGCACTCATTCAACACATTCACTATATTCACTATTTATTACATCCACAATTCCACCAACTTCCATGCATTCAATTCTTGCCTTAAAATTAGCACTTATCCTAGATTGAACCCAAGTGGCATGTGATTAATGCTGAATTTAAATTTTAAATTAAAATATTAACATATTAACATTCCCACCTCTTTTCACTAGTAATTGTGAGTTGACTTAACACACATTTTTGTAAATTATTGTTATGTCTTGGTATGTAAAGACTTTCAACATTCAATTAATACATATAAATATAATAAATAAGATTAATTAAAATAATGAAATAAGATTTTAATAATTCTTATCATTTAATGTGTGTAATGGTGAAAATTGTATACCTTACACCTTTCTACCATGTTAGGCTCACTTAAATCTATTTATCCTTTAAAATTTAAAAGATCCAATAAGAGATATTAATTAAAAAAAAGGATTTTTTTGATAAATTTTATAATTGTGAAAATTGCATACCTTGCACTTTTCTCTATTTTTTTGGGATGGCTCCTTTAAAATTCATAAAAATCCAATAAGAAACATTTCAATGTAAAAAATAGTAAATAACTTGATCCTGAACCAATTCCAACCATTAATTCATTCATTCATTGTAAAAGGCCATTTCAAATATGCAATCATAAGGGTCAATTTTACACTTATATAAGTGAACCAAAGAAATAGACAAAAAAATCACAAATTCAAAAATATTCATTCCACATCACATAAAATCCTACAAATTGATAAATCAATTGACGATGTCTATCACAACATATCTTCACCAAAATTCTAACTAAATTTAATACTTATATATCTTAATTATTTATTCATCATTTATCTAAAATTATTAATTATCCTTCTAATTATTATATATATTATAATTTCAAAACAAATTCATCCAATAATTCTTTGGAGTATGAAAAAATCAAGAATACTATTTCTTTTCAAATGTTAAATCTAAGGTAAAAATTTCTTTGAATCCATGTGTTGGAGATTGTATATAAACTTGAAACGAGTTGGTTAAGGGTTTATGGTTTGTTTCCCATGGAAGTCAAGAAAGTAAGTGAAGGTTTATGGCATTGATGGAAACATGTTTAATATGTGCAGTTAGTTGGTATTCGGTGGGTTTGACAATAGTTACGTCTTTTTCCAAATATTTGAGTTTGGAAGACTATGGTTGTACAATGTATTAGAAATGCATTATGAGTATGTATATATATATATATATATACATGTATTTTAATTATGCCAATGGAGCTGTCTAAGGGTGTGTGGAAGGTCAATAGGGGGAAAAAATTGCTTTTTTCATACATTTATTAGTAGTAAATTGGTAGGTCATTTTGAAAATGATTTTATTATTATTATTGTAAGAATGGAGTAGCCTCCTATAAACTGATTTGATTTTATTATGATTTGATTAACTTTTTTCAATCGAGCTGGGTCTCTGACCTTATTATTGTTATTTAATATTTTTTATTATATAATAATATTATTATAATTTTTTTACTACTAATATATCAAGTTTGGATTTTGTTATATTATTATTATTATATTATTAATGATTGGATTAAGTATTATATAGTATAAATATAATATAATTTAAAATAACTATATATTGGCCAGTTAAGGGGTTGGGTTGGGTTGATCCAACTGCAAAGAAGGTGTGGAAGTGACGTGGGAAAAACCTCTAGAAGGTTGGTGGAAAATAAATTTTGATGGAGCATCAAAGGGGAATCTTGGTCCATCAAGGGCAGGTTTCATAATTTGAGATTGCAAGGGAGATGTTTTGGCCTTAGGGGTGAAGAAACTGATGGAAGGAACGAATAATGAAGTTGAAGCATCAACAGCCCTACTAGCGATTAAATGTGGAAAAAATATTGGAGCAACTAAGATCCATTTGGAAGGGGACTCATTGATAATAATCCAAGCGGTGATAAAAGGGTCCATTAATGCTTGGCACCTTCAAAATGTCATTGAAAAGATTAGAGAAGAATTAGCAACTTGTGAAAAAAAATCGGTGAGCCACATTAGAAGAATGGGGAATACTGAAACAAACATTTTATCTAAATGGGCCTTAACTTTTAGAGAAATTGGAGATTTAGTGTTTGAAGATTTTAGAGATGTCTTTTTAGCAAATTAATCTGAAGCAACCAACGGGTACATCACATTAATGGGAGTGGATGAAGGAAGTTCGAGGCAATTTGAAATGATAAGAGAATTGCAAGGATGGCAATCGGTGGCTCTTTAGTACACGATGCATTTATGTCAGAGTGGGAGATTCAAGAAGGTTTTATTCTCCGGTTCTTGGGTTTTTTTGCATTCATTTGCATTCATTTTTGTTTTGTGTGGTGTAGACGGCTCTGCAACAGAGAAGTGGTAGTGATGGAACTGGTGGTACAGAGTTTCAATGGAAGCAAATTTTACTTTCCTCTCCCGAAGGCAATTAAGCCCCTTCTATGGCGATGCATTAGAGAAGAGACTAATGGGCTTATTCCTTGTTGAGGATGGCAGGCTAAGGCAATGTGTGAGGATGATTTTGGGTAGGATTTTGAGAATCGAGGCTTCATCTGAGAACAAACATGGATGTGTATTCATTGATAGCTACATGGGGGTTAGATTTGGGCAAAACGATTGAAATGATTTCAAAGGTGATGGAGAAAATTGTGCATGAGGACTTTTTGGTTGGCATGGAGTCAATCCTGGAATGGTCAATTCCAGGCATCGGGATGGACATCAACGAAGGAATAGTGAGTGAAGAGATGGAAGAGATTTTTGGGTTGGGAGGTTGCATGCCTCTCATCTGGTGGCCAGAAGGAAAGTTCACGTCGAGATGCAAAGAGGAAGCATGAATCGAATGAAAAGCATTAAAGCTCTT
>VDFB02147281.1:0-18946 GCA_007258455.2 Sequoia sempervirens | reverse complement strand
AATGTCCCCTTTTCAATCTTGACATTTTCAGTGACCGTTAGCCTTTCCTTGGGAACCCGGAGGCTAGTCGGAAGTTAAAATTAGGGTTTCCTAATTTTGAGGAGGTCTTTGCTCAGGGATGATAGTTTTAATGGCGGATTCCTTCTGGGTTTTCAGAGGGCTTCGCAGTGATATGCTCGTCTCAGCATTCAGAGTATTTTTTGGGAATTTACTATTTTTAGTAAGTTCTATTTTTGGCAGTTTCCAGATGAGCACAGGTTGGTTGACTTCCGGTTTCAGATATGATCAGTTGACTTCATCAGTTTTGGCTTCAAGGCATTCTCGGAGAAATAAGTTAAGTCTTTCCAATTAAAGTCACGTTTTAATTATTATATTTCAACGTTGACCTTGGCACTAGAATTAATGACTTAACGTTGTGTTAAAAAGTGGTCATTAAGGGTGGCGCCCTCTTTAAAAAGAATATTATAATTATTGCAAAGTCAAAGCAGGGTATGATGGGCGCATTTATCAAGAATGGTGTTTTAATTAAAATATCATTTATTAAAGTATTGAAGGAGAAAGTACGCCAAAACTTGAAGAGGATGAGTTTGACCTAAAAGCTGATTTTAGGGTTGTGCAAAGTCAATTGAAAGTTATAAAGAGGAGTCTTGGTGAATGATTTTGATCATCTTGGAAAATACACCGTTATGCTGCCGGATTGAATCTGGAACACTTCGAGGGATGAAGACCTCCTAACCATTGGGCATCACTTCGTGTTTGAGAAACAACATCTAGTGGTGAATTTCAGTCTATGTGTGAGTGCATCTTTAGTTCATTCATTGTATGTTCAGTTTATTGTAATTTAGATTAGATTGGTATATTCATGTTTCAGCATCTTGCATTATTGTAGACAGCAGATTCATGTTTCAAATCATATTTCGAAAAAGACACAAAAATTGCATATGGGTATTAGCTCATTTTCTTAGTCTAGGAAGGGCGCTACAAATTGCCAAGTTTCAGATTTTTCTATGTAGTGTTGAATTTTTAAAGAGAAATCGATTCTTGCAGCAGGCCGTACCTTTTTACTGTCCTTGGGTTTTGTGCATTAAACAATAGTTGCATTTCAAGTTGATGTTAAGCTGCTGTCTTGAGCGCCATCATCATAGGAGCTTTATGCATCTTAGTTTACGGAAGTTGAGTGATGTATGAGTGAGTTATGAGCATTTGTATACTTTCATAGACTGCTGTTTCAAGTACAGAAATACAGATTTGGTGCTTCGACAGAAAACAGGGATATCTATTCCAACCTCTTGTGCGAATTGGATGTGGCATTTAGAATCAAGTTGGAGCAGTATTATTGCATTGTATTGGTACTACTTCCAGCTCTAAATCTCTTGACAAGCATTTGAATTTCACTCTGTAAACTGACAGTAGTACTGGCAGTATTTATTATGCTTTCTCAAATCTATGATGTAATGCTTTATTTCCTTCAAAGCTATTGCAGTAGTTAGATCTCCACCCTATGGTCGCTACTTTCCCGTCTTGGGTCAGCAAGCACATTCTGGGTGTAGAGTAGATTCAGTATTCTGCATTTCCTTCAAGTTTGCTTTCAGTATTATTTGGAAATTGTATAACTCCGCCCTATGGTAGCTACTTACCCTTCTGGGTGAGCAAGCACATTCTGGGTGTTGAGTAATTTCATTATTCAGCATTTCATTCAAGCGTTGCTTTCTGTAATCACTCCGTCATATGGTCGCCCCTCACTCCACCTTGGATTGGGTAGCACATACTTGACGTCGAGTTCTTTCTGCAACTAGACTAGAAGACCCTCTGACCAATGCTCATCCTCAGCGGTGCCATTCTGGTTAGAGTTGTTTCTTATGCGTTTTGGTTTTCTCATCTAACCTTAACGGGTTCACTGTTGTAATTTGTTAATTGTAAAAAATCAAAAAAAATTGGCCTCGAATATTTCAAGGTCCATTGCTTTACATACTCCAATTTGCTATCTATCTATCTACAGTAGGGTCTGCATCCTCAAAATCTTGTTTCAAAAATTCAGATTTTGCTTTTCCACATGATTTCCTACTCATTCTTCGTTACCAAATTGCATTTCGACTGAAGACAATTAATTGTTACTTAGACATTCAAATCTATTTTGTAATTATGAGTATTGTATTGACACAAAGTTAACATAACTCTTCCTTATTAATTGACTTCATTGAATGAATACAACGTGGAGTTTTCTAACTTTTGAAGAGAAATATTGGTAGCATAAGCAAGCTTCAATTTCTTGTTCATCGCTCATAAACACTTAAAAAATTTAATTTAACTTTAAACTTGAATGACAATTTTTGCAACATATGTTTGACATCAACTCTCATTACAATTTATGTGAAAATGACAAATATTTATAGCCTTTAGTTTTAGATTCTTGAAGTTAAAAAACTAATAAAATAATTGCTTTGAAAGCAATTCTATGCTCATCCTATGGAAATAATATAAAATATTATTTTATTTCTATTTCTGCTTGAGTGTCCATTTGAATCAAGGGCTCTGATCTCTTGATTTTGTCTTTAATTTGTTTTAATTGATCCTCATCACATTTGAAAAATAATAAAATATTGGTATGCTTCATCTTGGTTGTCACTTTGAATGGAAAGCGTAGATTCATCATTTTTTCTCCTTTATTTTACTTTATTTGATTTTCCTCTTTCACTTGGGCCCATATACTAACTTTGGTGCCACTTTTGTTTCATTTCCTATTTTGTTTTGGCAAAAGAAAAATATGCTATTTGGTGACCAAAAGAACTTAGATGATTACTTGTTTTTTTTCAACCATCGTAAAACATTCTAATTTGATTCTCATCAGGAGTTTTCTTGTGGACACCAATTTTGAGTTATTTTGATTTTGGTGCCTGTTGAGGATTTTTGATGGACACCAAATCAAATATTTGGATCACTTAACACTAATTGGTGCTCATTGGGGATTGTCCCAAATGGAAGCCAAATTGAGAATTTATTGCCTTAAATGCCAAAACCAAAAGTTGGCACTGATCAGGAATTTTCCTTGACGGATGCCAAAATGGAAGATTTTAAAATGTGATACCAAAAATGAACAAGGCATAGGCACTTGGAGTTCTTTTTGATGAGATTTCAAATGATTTCACATTACAAAATTTGAGTTTGGGACATTACAATGGTATCTGAGTTGTGATATTGGTAGTTTTCATTAAAAGCTAGTATTTTGATGTAGATTATACCACATGCATGCTAGTGATAGATAATTCAGATATTACCAAAGAGAAGAAGGAAAGCTTATTTACGAGAACATCAAAATGCATAAATAGAGCATTAAGGTCTAGTGTTAGAAGAATTTGAAATGGAGGGAAGAGAGCCAAATCACGTTGGATACATGATATAATGCCCTTATTTAGGGATAGTGGTAGATTACCAATCTAATGGCACAATCGTTGCAAACCATGTGAAACTTGAGTATACCTAGATCAACCCATAATCATACAGGTGAAGGGAGTACCTTAGCAAATAATAACAACATAGTTGTAATTGGTTCTATAGCCAAACCTTTTGACCCACTTTCTGCAATGTATATAGAAGGGCCACTTGAGATTGAGGAACAACATTCGGTGGTAGACATTACAACCTGCTACAATGTAGATAGATCTTTTCCACTAGAAATTAAGGTAGAAATGTCCCTCACAAATTTTTGCAATTTGAAGATTAGAAGTGGGCTAAAGAATGAACAAAGACATATGACAATTCAACATCAAAGAGATTTACAACACGAATTGGGGAAGGTAACCCTTCCTACTTTTGATGTATCAAATTGGTGTAGTACTCATGCCTAGATTAAGAAACTTGACACATATCTATCAATTAAACCCATGTATGAGGAAGAAGCTATTAGTTTGTTACTCTTAGTCTAGAGGGCATAGCACATGAATGGTGGTACCATGGGTTGGTCACCTTGGGTCACAACCTCATCAACACCTATGATAAGTTAGGAAAAAGTTGATTGATCAATTTGATATAAAAGTTCTTGAAATCCATTTCAGGGTGTTGGCCTAGCTTAGACAATATAGTACTTGAAAAAATTGTGGTAGAAATCTAGAGATTGTTTGTGATGGTTTACAATGTCTCTGAAAGGAGGATCATTTATGGAGGGTATTTTAGCTGAATTTTGATGAGTATCATTGTTATTTAGTTGGACATCGATGAGTAGTTTGATTTAAAAAGTTCATCTTAGAAATATGAGTGGTTCTTCTTTAGAAATAATATTGATTTTATAATTGTTCTAGAAGGATTGCCACCAAAACCAACATTTCATCGATTTTAGAATTTGTAATTGCATGCATTATAGGTTATGCAGCCAGCCACTTGCGAGCATAGTGATTTTAATATAGTTCATAACCTAATCACCATCTGCTCTCATCTTGCCCATTTCGGGATCTTGGCTATTGAAAGGTGTTAGGTTCAAACTTCATACATTAACATTGAGAAATTGCCAAATAAATAAAGAATTCAGTTTGGAACATTACAAATACACCTTTGAGTGCAATAAAGGCTTAAGGTGTCACAAGCCAAATACAAGTTTGTCATAATCAGCAAAGGGTGGAGCACAAGTTCCTAGTTGGTGATAAGGTTTGGATGTATTTGGACAAGTAGAGACTTCAAGGACCAACTAAGAATTTAAAAACCATTTGTTAGTGTCCCTTTTAAATTGTTGAGCAAGTGGGAGAGAATGCTTTTTAGTTGGACCTACTTGTTGAGCACAATATGGTACTGAGAGGGGGCGTGAATCAATATCTATTTATCCTTTACTTTTCAAAATCAAAATAATTATATCAGCTACTCATATGTAAGATTAAGCAATTAAGTACACAATGAGAACACATGTTCTACATGGAAACCTTTCGGGAGAAAACCACGGCACAATTTTGCTTATATATATAAATAGTTTCCTTTTTTTGTAGGCTCCAACCTACTAGAGACTTCAATCTGTACTTGACACAAATATAGGTTCCAACCTATTGGAGGCTTCAACCTCCCCATGCAAACTTCAATCTCTCCACACCAACTGAGCTCCAACCCAGCTAGAGGTTACAAACTCTTAATTGATAGGCTCCAACCTATTAGTCTTTCAATTGCTGATATGATAATCTCTTTTACTCAAATTGGATCAACCTCTAAGTTTTTTGACAATCTTTACAAGTCTGAAAACTCTTAAGTCTTTTCGATATTCACAAATCTGATCCAAATTATAGATCCTTCAAGATTCTCACAAATCTGATTCAAATTCACTTATCTCTTTCCTTTTAAATATGAATAGTATTAATTCATCTCTCTAGTATAATTCTTTTATTTTGTTATGCAAATGTCTTCACTATACATCAGATTTGTTCTTCATATTTCTGCTTTTATTCTGCTCTTTATTCAGAAAATATTCATTTTAAATTATTGCTTTTTGGTTTCCATTTTTCCTTCTATTTATACCTCTTCATTTTTGCCAATGGATGTGTGTCTATGAAGGTATGCACCTTTTACAAGGGAGGCGTCCCATTTTAATTTAGGCACCTTTTCATTAATATTTTTGATTTAATTAGTCTTTACATGGGGGCGCACCCATATAGGGGGTCGGCCCTTTAGCATCTGTCTTTATTAAAATAGGCACTTCATTTCCTTGAGGTTGGCTGGCTTTAATTTTATTGCTGCTAATGTAGTCAGCCAGTATGTATTAAGAAGAGGTCAACTTTCACTTTATTGACAGTGGATAAACTTAATTATTTTCTGTTCTTTATAAAGCCAATTTAACTCCATTTTATCCATCGGGTACAATCAAGCTAGCCTTTTGAAGCATTTCTAATGTATCAATGCTTCACATCAATGTTAAAGACCTGAAAATTTATCATTGTTCATAATCGTATCATCTCCACTATTTCTTGGTCTCCATATTTCCTTGAATGCAGAATTCTTCCTCTTCCTCGTTCACTTCTTTTCAATCTAATTAACTTCTGATTTCTTGTGATATCAATGACAATATATTCAACACTACCTCCCTATATACAAATATACCCGGTGACTAATGTAGATAAGCTTCAGTTGTGTGAAGAAGAGGACATAGTGTTGCCTTTAGCGGAGGACTTGGATCCTAGCAAGCAACTGGAGTTGGAAGGTGAGGAGAACAAGGAGAGGTGAGCTGGAAACATGGGTGGTGGGTTAGAAAGGTCAATTTCCAAGGCAAGTAAAATGGTATCCCAAGGATGATGTGGGGAAGAAGTTCCCACATTTGTTGAGTCCTTGAGCTTTTGAGATCAAAAACCTTCTCAATGGGGAGGTATGATTCAAAAACAAGTCAAGGCTACTTGACCATGGGGCCAAAGTTTCCAATTTCAATCTAAGGAGATGTCTCAAACCATGGGAGAAAGAGAACATCAATTTGTGGTGTGCTTTTCATTGTTGAAGAGTTTGTATTTTTGTGAGAAGCATGTTTTCAATTATCTAGAGCATTGTAGGGATGACTTGGAATAGAAGTGTGGATTTTCAAGCTTGGCAAACTCCAATTGTGGCAAAACTGCTAGTTTCTATAGGCAACAAATTCAAGGTGCCAAATGCAATTCTTAATGTCCCATTTTGATGTATACTCTGTTGGATTGGACTGAGGATTCTGATACACTTACTATTTTTATTAAGTGCTACTTTTAGCAGGGGGTCTAGTACTGTGCTTCAGTCCTCGGTGAGCCCTTTTGAGCACCTCAGTTTCTCTCCGGCTCAAGTTTCTTGGCGCTACTTACTATTTTTAGAAAGTTCTAAAAATAGTAAGTCAACTAGGGTAAGCGGGACCAAGTCAGGCTTGCCTCAGCAACACATATCTTGTTGGTATAAAGTTACTAAGGTTAAATCATTTAAATATTTGATTTAAGCTTCGAAATGTGAGCTTTATTAAAGTAACTTTATATTTTATTATTGAGAGATCATAAGGGGACAAATTTGTACCATGGTGCCTAATGCAATCACTTTAAGTTGTTTTTAAAGCATCTAAAACGCTTTTGAAGGTTGGATAAGGTTGGACGCCCAAGCAAGGAGATGAGTTAAAATTTAAAATAAAAAGCTAATGTTTGGTTGAGGCTTATTTTAAATCAAATTTATAATGTCTCAAAAGTGGCGTTGGTTTTTTGGGTGAGCTTGGTCGCCCTAATTTGAAAGATGCATCTTTTAAAAGTTTATTCTCAAGTTCATTTCTTGATGGATGTTTTGATGACTTACAGAGGTGTTGCTGGTTTGATACCAGAGGACTGAGAAACAGATTCGAAGACGAAAACTCTCATTGTCTAAGACTAGTTTCGGCAGTGAAAGATCTGCTCAAGCTGGTGAATGGTGGTTTCAATCAGGAATCACATCACAGGGGCAAAAAAGAATAGAAGATATTCTAGTTCTTTGAAGGATTTCAGTTTGTTTTTTGGTGTGGATTTACTTATTTTTCAATTTGGTGAGGTTTGGTGGTGATTTTGGTGAGTTTCTAATCAATTTCCTGGGCTCTTATAATGCGGACCTGAACTCATATATCTGCTCGCAAGCTCTGAAATGAGTAGGGATTCAATATGGGTATTGGCTTGAATGATGTGCTTTCTCCTTGGTGATCAAAACTAGCACATTGGTTTGCATTTTTAGTGGAGGTTTGAATTTATAGAAGTGGGAGTGAACTTTTGGAGAGGATGCCCTTTGTGGAAGGAGTATTTTCAGTTTAGTAATCCTGCCTTTGAATGAAATGTGATGCTGGTTATTGAAGACTGTACTTACAAGTTTGGGTTGCTTGAAGCAAGGAGGTGGGACCTCAACTTGAAATTAAGTTCAATGCTTTTGGAGGATTTATACCTATGTTCCGGTGTTTGGGGATGAGGGCGGGGAGCCTGACCCGAGGGGGATCGTTTGGGGCGGCAGTCCAGAGGAAAATTTTGGGGATGAGGAGGTGGCCGATATAGGAATTTTTAGAAATATATATATATGAATTTTTAAAAATATATTATATATAAATAGAGAAAGAGAGCAATTTGAAATATCAAATATGTGCAACAATATCAATATGACAATATGTGCATAGATAAAGATTATAACAGCAGTATAACAGCGATATAACAGCAATATAAAGATAAAGGTAAACACTAACAGCAATGCCAATAACTTAACTATTAAATATAAAAGCATTTTGTTCAATTTTAGGTTGAATGACTAAAGTAAATATAATAATATTTTATTATTTAGTCAATGCCATTCAAATGGGGATAAAACATTTTTATATTTCATTATAAAACATTTAATATTTAATATTTAATATTTGATAAAACATTTAATATTTATCAATTATCAAGCAATTTTTATTTAATTTGACAATAATATTAAATAGTTTGTTTAAAAATTAAATGTTTTATCAAATATAATGAAATATTTAATATTTAATATTTATCAAACAATTTTTATTTAATGAAATATTTAATATTTACCAAGTAATTTTTATTTAATTTGACAATAAAATTAAATAGTTTGTTTAAAAATTAAATGTTTTATCAAATATTCAAAAATATTTAATATTTATCAAGCAATTTTTATTTAATTTGCCAAAAATAAAAACATTTTTAACTTTGACAAAAGGGGGACACCTGGGCGTCCCCGATACGGTTGGGGGACTCCTAGCCGTCCCCTAGCTGTTTCGGGGACACCTAGGTGTCCCCTTTTATTTTCCAGCCGTCCCCTTTTTTGGGGACACGTTTCCTGCCATCCCCCAGTTTTCAAAAATCAGGGGGGCGCTGAGGGAGCACGTCCCCTACTTGGTCTCCCGTCGAAATGCCATAGGAGGATGGGACCTAGAGTTTAGATTGAGAGGATCATCCCGTGTAACACAGATTTATACTGCTGACATACTACTTATTTAGTAGTAGAGATGAGTTTTCAAAGCTGGTGTTTGATCTCTAGAAGGCCCTGCTCTTGGCCGATTCTATCAAGCACTAGAACACACATTTTTGAGGTGACAATATGATTTATCAAAGGTGGTCGAACTTCTCACAGGGACAACCTTGTGGAGGAAAAACTCAATTTATAGTTGCTGGTTTGGTTGTACCAGTTTGCCATTTAAGTCCGTTTATTCATTTAATCTCTTGGGTTGGACAGTAGTGGGGAGGATAAAGGGTGAAAGAACTAGTTGCTGTGTGTGTGGCACTTTGGGAGCTTTGATGTTGCTGTTATGCCTGTTGTTTCCCAGGTCTGAAGTCTCCTCTGTTTTCTGTTATAAATGTTTGTAAACCTGCTCTTATATGATCAATGAAAAATCTGTTTATTGAAGGGAATGAAAGTTATTTCTTAGCAAGTTACTTGTATGTTTCATTTGCAAACTGTTATACATCTTTTGGTATTATTATATCATGAATGGCATGTGAGAACTTAAACAAACAAATCAGAAAACAAACACAGAACCTTCACCTAACCACTAGGAGAGAATCAGAAAAAATAAATAAATTTAGGGGTTATTTATTACAGCAGTTTTAAAAATACTACTCTATTTAAAACGATGATTTCAATATCATTATGGTGATTTTGAACTTGCCTCTTTGTAGTGAGTGATGGTTTACAGCATAGATAGTGAGTGAGTTGAATTTAAAGTGTTTCAAGGGTCGTTCTACATTTCTTGACATATGATCTTCTCTTTGGTGCCAAGGAAAGTTGGGAGGAATGTATATATGCATTGTAAAAGACATTTGAGGGGTTGACCCTCTTGTAAAACTTTCATGTTTGTTCAACGTGATTTGTTATAAGCAAATAAGCATGTATTTCATGATGTAAGGATATATTGCAATTGTATTTGAGCTTGGTGTACATGATGTCAAGGCTCATTCTTGCTCTAGAGGCTATGTATGCACTTGCAATGACTGGACGATAGTGAAATGAGGATCTTATGCTCAATCTTGATAGAGTTTTTCCACTTTTAGGTTTTCTCTAGAGTAATCTATGTGTCACAGCCATTGGTGTATGTTACTTTGCTCTATTTGTTTTTTGTTTTTCATTCCTTATGTTATTGTTGATTTGATGAACATGATAGACTTTTGTAATAGTCATGAATGGTAGAAAAATAGTGTGTTGCAGGTTGACATGAAACATCTGTATGTTGGTGAGTGCTAGGAGTGTATCTCTAGTACTTTTATAGATCATTTTGGATGGTCTTCATTTGTTTCTATTGCTTTGTGGGACTTTCCCTCCCCTTGCACTCATCTATTTATAATTGTACTAATTTGGGGGTTACTCTTTTTCATTTTTTGCTCTATTGATAGGGCCCCTTTTTCCCTAGTCCCTTTCTATTGTATCTTCTGCCGTATTTTTTACTCCATCGATTTATTTTGGTCATTTGTGGACATTAATATAATTTCTTTCTTTGTCTTGCTTCACAATATTATTGAAGAATTGGTTGAATGAAGAGTGAAGCTTGTCTCTTCAAGGGCTTTCTGTCATGTCTTTGTTCTTTGATCAAGTCTTCTCACTCATTCAAAAATAAATAAAAATAATGTGGTCTATCTTTGGTTAGCATTGAGAAGACAATAACATCTAGACTTTAGTGATTTAATTTTGGAATTGGGCAATGGTAATGATTTTTACCTATATCTATTTGACTACTAAATCCTTGAATCCAGGAAACAATAATTAGATCATACTATGCCTTTGTGGGATGGGAAATGACTACTATATTGTCAGTTGAAACCTTGATTTTACGGAGGACATGACCTGCAAAAACTATATTTGTCATAATGATAATGTTAATAAATTGTGCTTTCATAATCATGGAAAACAAAATATCATGTATTATATGAAAAGAATATGATTCAAGGTACATCTGCATGGGAACAAGATATATTCCTCTCATACCTTATCATAGCATACTGTGTTTTCTTGTAAATGCAACACATATGCATTGCCAAGCTTTACTACAACAACATAATAGTTTAAATCACTTTAAAATTATTCGAGATCCAAAAGTCTAACTGTCAGGGTCATATTTGATCATGATAATTTACCAACAAAACCCCAATAAACCGCACAAAAGATGCAATTTCTTTGAAATCCGTTGTGCCAGCAGTCTCACGGAAAAATCTACAAAGGAACAGTATGAAAAAACCCAAAAGTAGTTTTGACTAGGATTTAAAATTTTCTTCATAACAGAGTTGGTCTTGCCTTGCCTTGCACGAAATACTTTCGAGATATAGAAAAAAATTATTGAGTTGGGTAAGCTTGATAAATATAGTAGCTGTCACCCACAAGGATGTGTCTCCACTAGGGAAACAAAGGATGTGTCCCTTGGTCTTTTGGCCCCCATCTTGGTACGGGGATGTCTTATGGGGATGGGGGGCCTTCTAAATTAGATCCCAAAGTCCCTTTTTGGGAAGTCCCGGGTGGGGAAACATCCCGGAAGTAGATGGGGGGCGACCAACCATCTAGGGGACGGATAGGGGACGCCTAGACGTCCCTCATCTGTCCCGGGGACGGCTGGCCATCCCTCTTTTCCCAGCAGCAAATTTAACACAAAAAAGGAAAAATTTAAATTTTTTTTCTTAATGCTTTCCTTTTTTGGAACCCACGCCCTCCCAACCCTAATATGGCAACTTAAAACTTCTTTTGCCTTCATTTGACCTCATTTTTTAGCTTGCCAAAAAAATTGCAGCCAAGGAGCAAGAGTATTTCGGACTCGTGGGATTTTGATGCAATTTTTAGGTGTTACATTAATTAAGTAAAATTAAAAACTTTCCAATTCTCACTAAAAACATGTAAAAGTAACATCTAACAAAGATAATACAATAAAATTTCTTCCTTTCTTTATTGATAAACATGTACAAGTTACAATATGTTTCCACATGAATTTCATTTTCATTGCAAATATAAATCAGAGTTAAAAGTAATACAATTACATACATAGCTCGTAAGCTTTTGCACAAATAGAAGTAAGAAGGTCCAGGAATCCGTCCTTTCAAATCTTGGTACATCGGCCGCTCGCTGTGGAGGAGAAACATCACTCGGGCGCTTTTCCGCCAACCACGGACTTATAATGCGGTCCCCCGTACGATCATTTTGCAATGAACGGCCCTCCCTTCGAAGAAGAGATTGGTAGGGTATCCTTTAACGATTACCAACTGAGCATAGTGCTGTGTCCTACACAACTAGTACCTTGCTATTTCACAATCACGAACTAGTACTCGGATCACAATGAACTGACAGTGTAGTCTCAACTATCTCACATCTAGGTGGATGTCGTACCTTTCACTACTTTGGCCAAAGTATTCTCATTCAGTACTTCGAATGAAGGTCATCTATCATAAACACTACTCGGGGCCGATTTGACTTAAGGCTTCCTTACTCTACGCATAGGTTTGTCCTTCAATGGGTGAATCCGTCATCCCAGACATCCTACAATCATACGAACCTACTAGAAATGAAAACAGTATTCAAGAGTCTTGTATCAATTCCTCCTAACTAGGAATTCTTTATCCTAGGAGTACTTAAATTGTCTCAGTTATCCCTATAACTTAAGCTAAAAGACTTCACTTGATTCTGCCATCATCTCGATCCTAGTAGCTAATAAGTATGTCTACGTATTCCCACATATAGAGATTATACACAACATGCAAAAACCATTTAAAATGTAAACAAATCCTTCTCTTTTATCTTTTCCATTATTTCGTTCTAATGCAAGAGAAACATTCTAATCCCTTAAACTTTTAACCCAAATAATCCCTTATTCACAATTTTCCCCTTAATCCTTGAATCCTTTACACATTTTCTCCTTTAATGCATTGCTTTATTCATCGAATTGGTTCTTTCCTATTAAGCTAATTGAAAGCAATGAACACAAGATGCAAAATAAACAATACTTAAACAAAAGTTATATAATAGGAAGACTCTTGCCTGATTTTAGAGTTTCTCGTTCCAGACTTGCTCTTTCAAAATTCCTCCTTGAAATAAGCTTCCGGAGTTTCAGCTAAATATGGCTTCTTTTATGATAGTATTTCACTCTATAGTGAACTCCTATAACTCTTCTCTCAGACGTGTTTTCACCACTCAATTCCTACTCAGCAATACAAATTCCTCACTTTAAACTCAAATTGACTTTAATTCACTGTGACTGGTAAATGCTGGAAATAATTTACTGTGCTTATCAAACTCAGCAATACAGGAAAACTCAGGCAGTATTATAAAATGGATATGGAATGAAAACACTAAACTCAGATTGCTCTCAAAAGGTGTGTTCACAATGAATGGAAGGGCGTCATTATATAGGGCCGAATTGAAACAGTTTTCCACTTAAGAAGGCATGTTCATTGACAGCAAAGTGCCCAGAAATGGTCAAAATGATAGATGGCGGATTCTTTAAACCCTTAGTCATCAGATTGGAGGTGATTCGACCTTCTTTCAAGCCAACAAACGAATAATTTTTCGATTCTCACATGGCGGATTGACAGGTCATGGCGTTTTCCAGATTTTTAGGTTATTTTGAAATAAATGTTTTGAAAAATTCGTTCCAGGAATGAGGTCGAGCCTGCTATACTTCCACGTTGTATTACCTTTGCCAGAGGAGCTGCGTTTGATTCATTATACCCTGCCCATGTGCTTCAAGTGCGTTTTTCTTCCTGCGCGCGATTTCAAACGCGTTTTCCTTCTTGCGCGTGGCTTTTCACGCGATTTTCCTGTTTCTTTCTCTTTAAAAATATTTCAAATGTTTTAGCTTTACATTATGATGTATTTTCTATTCCAAATATTTAACTCTCAATATTTCGATTTCCCATTTTAAATCAAATATTTCCTTTGTAATATTCACGAGTTTTGATGCGTATCAATAAAAACATAGTATTTGATACTTCCTTCATATTTAAATATTTTTAAAGTAATAATTTATAACTCAAAGTAAAAATCGTTTTATAAATTTACCAAGGTATTTTAAATTTATATAATCCACATTTCAATATTATTCATTTATATATTCAATCACATATATATTTCAATTAAGTGTAATATTTTATATATATAAATATATATATTTTCCGTCATTACATCGTGATGTATATATATATATAAATATTACCTTAATATTAATATATATATTTAAATATATAACTATATAATACATTTACATAGGTATTTATGTAATTTTGCTAGGCAATATTATTAAATATTATTTTCATTATAGACATCAGGCGGAGCGAGTTCATATATATATACCTGTGAATACGTATGTATGCGTACATACATGTCGACACATGTGTATGAGCATATCCGTCTGCTTAACATACACATGTATTGATATGTCTGTACATATGAATACGTGTTCACAATGTATAGATGTATGTGCGTTCTCAATCAATCATTAACACATAACTTTCACATCACCTATACTTGGACCATGGTATAGCAAGTCTGACGTTTAAACAATCACATTCCCTAAGCATAAAGTAGTGAATTCAAAACCCTTATGTTAATAAACAAGCCTATATATGACTTACCGTTATCTCGACAAACAGACTTGGCTTACTCAATCTATAGTTTGTGTGTGTATGCTCAATTGGTATTCGTTACTGTTTATCCGACCAAGTTCCTCCCCGAATGATGTCTCTCCTCTGTCCGGAGGTACAGTCTTCGTACCTGCACATCATGACATGACACCGGCAGTCACATGCTCATAACAAGGTAAAACATCTCACAAGTTAGAATACTATTATTCTATAATTGTATGCAACATTTAATCAAGACTAATCATTTAGAAGTAACAATCAAATGAAATCATCATTTAAACATAACTCAATCATTTATTAACAAGATCAACCATGTTTTATTCATCATCAAGATTCACATATTACATTCAATGGCCCTATACAATAGTAGCTATAATATCGGGGATGTAACATTTGGCGGATCTTGGGAGTAAGAGGCAGCCATCATACTTTCTATTACTATGTTTTGGACACTTGTGACTTTGTCATTTTGACATTTGTAGTGCAAACTTGTAGCCTTTGGGCATTTTATTATTTTATATCATATGCACATTGACTATTTGACATGAATTATGGTCCATGGAAGCAATTAGGTAGCTGTAGTATTAATTTGTTCGACTCTATGATGCATATGTCAATATAATTGGTGATTACATTTGCAACTTTATGAATGTTCATTGTTATGATTATCATTACTCATATGAATATCTAAAATTTCCCTATATTTTTAAAATTTGTATATATATATATATATAGCCGTTCCCCCGTCCCCAAAAATCCCCTCAAAAAAATGCTGTCCCCGTAACTCGTCCCGCCGTTCCGCCATCCACCCTGTACCGGAAACTTGGTGGAACATAGGTCTCCACCCCATTGTGTTCCTCCATTCCCTTGTCCCAGTTTCCATGATGTTTTCCTAACCAAATATCATTTCTAGGATTTTAGGGCTGCTTCTAGACATCCCATTATATCATATCTATGTTTTCCATCCCGACCAAAGGGTACTTGAGCGGAGATGGGGTTATAATTTCTGTATGCATGTATACATTCATGCATGTGATTTGTTGTCCTCAAATGGATGTGGCATATGCTTACCAATTTGAGGACAACAAACTAGTTAGAAACATTCAAATATTGTTGATGGTAGTTCTTTATAGTCATTTGATTATCTGGAAATACAACTTGCATGTGTTCTTGAAAGCATTCAAGAGTTTGTTGCTTACGTACGCAATAAAAGCTAGTACTATCATAAATGGATGGAAAAAAATAATAAAAGATGTTAAAAAATAGGATATGGAGAAAGTAGTAAGCAACTGGCAATGATGCTAGCTTATTGGGAGTGATGAGCTCTCATGTGCCAAGAGATAATATGTATATTTTTTTCCCATATAGGAATGGAATATATAAAAAAAGACAATTTTAAACTTGGAAGAGAATGCCTTGAACTTTAGAAGACTCGGTAACATTTGATGGTTATATTCTTATAGAAGAATGATAGTTGAAGCCAAAGGAGCCATGGTTAATAATTATGGAGCTACTAGTACGGAACAAGATAGCTTAAGAAGCTTGTGAGAGAGGTCCATCACCAAGGCAGGTCACTAATATGACATCATGGTTGTAGGTAGACCAAAAAACAAAGCAGCTATAAATATTTCTCAACATCAATTCAGAATTTGAATCATTACATTTATTAGTAATGGAGAGACATCTCTTAGCAGAGTTCTCATACATTGTATTTGGGTATGTTGGTAGTTTGACATATTCTAGGAGAGTGATCCTAAAGTCAAGAGGAGGAACCCTGTGTTTTGATGGCTTTGAGGTGAGACAAATTGATGAAAACTCCAAATTGTTGCCACTAAGAGGCATACCAAACTTTATTGCCTACTTTTCATTTTCAGAGTTGTGTGTGTTAAAAGGGTGATATCGATTTTAGAAGTGAAATGGTCTGGTTTATGAAGTCATTTTAAGCATATCTGAATTGCTAGGTGATCACAAGACCCCTTTTAGTGGATAAAAGATAATTTATGTTACTCATTGCCTACAATTCACCAAAATACTTACTTTCTTAGAATGTTGATAATGTGCTCATTTATGAATATTTGGGTGTGTAGCATGTGTGATGAGTACATCATTCAGAAAGGTTCATAGCTATATCATGATTTTGGATGCATGTTTGGAGATACTTAATGCTCTTGGAGCTACTTTTAAGTTTTATGTAGTTGCACTTTGGAAAGATGAAATCATGCTTATTTAAGGTGTTTTTCTTGCATAGATGAGGCACCCATTGATTTATTATATATTGTTTAAGTCATCTCTTGAACCCCTTACACCCACACTGTCCAATCATTTCTGGACTTCAATACGATTATTTTCTTCAATTTTTGTCAACTAAACTCTTAGAGTAAATCTGCACTTTGAATTGGAAGATATCCCTATGATAATTCTTCATCTGGAGATGACTAACGTTGTGATTAGGATGTATGTATCATTGACATTTTTTGTGCAAGCATGAAATCAGTTGCTTCCTACCAGTACAAGCACAATTGTCCCCTTTTAAGATGTTTGGAATGGGGAAGGCAAGGCTAGAGGATTTTTAGAAGCATTATGATACCCTGAGAGTGTATATTAAAGTAAGCAAAATAGTTACTGATGTATTTCCTGACCTGCTGTGTTTTTAGAAAGAAATTTGGTTGGGACTTATAATGATGGGAACCCATAGAGTGTTAAGGAAACTTCTCACATCATTTGTGATTACATATGACCCTAACAGGCAGGTTTTTGGGACAAGTTATAATCTTATAATCGAAATGCTTCTGGATCATGACTCTGTGCAGAACTATTTAATTCAATGTTTCAGATCCATCATCAGGAATATGAGAGTTCAAGAAAAGAGCTAATGATTGGAAAATTGCAGAAATAAACAAGTATAAATAGACAGAAAAAAAATGAAAGAAAGGGAAGAGCCGATAGTTAAGGAGAAATTAACAATAAAAAAGAGCTAAAACGGAAAATAAAAAGAATACAAATAAATAAATAATAACAGAAAGAAAAATAAATTGAAAAAATCAATAATAGAAAACTAAAAATGAAGATAAATAGAAATAAAAATCAGTCATATAATGGAGAAAATAAAATCAAATTAAAATTATAAACCAATGCAAAAGAATAGAGGATAGAATTAGAAAAGGACAAAGGAATTAAACAAAAGGTTAAAAATTAAAATGACAAATTCAAAACAAGAAAAAAACAAAAAGGTCTTGAAAACAAGAATTCAAAAAGATGAACAAAATAAGCAAAATGGAAAAACTAAAAAAGAAAAAAAGAACAAATTAAGAAACATAGGAGTAGTGTTTCTTACAAAAGCCAGGAAACGTTGGCATGCATGACTGAGACCCCAACCTCCATCCCTGCTAAGATTTAATAGATGTGAATTAATCTCAATTGCCTTTAAGAGTTTTCTTTTGAAAAAATTAGCTTCATTGTTATCAATTTGGAGGTTTTCCAGGCAAATGTGATGCTTGGTAGAGGCAGAATGCTTATGAGTGGAACTGTGAATGTCCTCATTTTTGACATCAGCACAATGTTCCTTAAATCTGGCATTAAAAGAGCGACCAGTTTCGCCCATGTAGGGGGTACAATACGAACATAACATCTTATAGATGTCAAAGCACAACAAAGGATTTAAGGGGGGCCTTTGAGAGGGGGGATTTGGGTTCAAAGAGTCAAGATATGCTTGAAGGCACATCTAAGGCCCTTTATTTGAAGATTTTTTGAAATTTTGTTCAAAATTCCTTCAACAAAGGGAAGAGATGCAGAGGGAGGCTTTAAAAGGAAGCTTAACTAAAGGATTT
This sequence comes from Sequoia sempervirens, assembly GCA_007258455.2. Taxonomy (NCBI): domain Eukaryota; kingdom Viridiplantae; phylum Streptophyta; class Pinopsida; order Cupressales; family Cupressaceae; genus Sequoia; species Sequoia sempervirens. The sequence continues at coordinate 585 of VDFB02147281.1, read as the reverse complement.
TCTCCATTAGGTGATTGTTTTTTTTTCTATTTATTCTCATTTTTAGTGTTCTATTATTGATTTTTTCAATTTATTTTTTTAGCCCTTTTTTATTGTTATTGCTCCCTACTTGTCATCTCTTCCCTTCCTTTCATATTTTTTGTTTTTTCCCTCTATTTATACTGGGTTATTTCTGCAATTTTCCAATCATTAGCTCTCTTTTCGAGCTTTCATATTTCTGATGATGGACCACATAGTGTGATCTGAAATGCTGAATTAGATAATTCTGCACACAGTTTTGATCCAGAAACATTTCAATTATAAAATTATGGACTGTGGAAATCTAATGATTCTTAAGTTATAATGTGACAAGCAATTTTTTAAATTTCTTTGTTGTTTCTATACTAAGTTTGGGCAATGTATATAATAATATATATTGGGTCTATTACAAAACATAACATGCCACGATAGGCTATGAAAGTTATCTGGTTTGTTCCCATGAGTAAGTATCTTGGACCATATTCTTATCATATGATATTTGATATATGGTTTTCTATGATTATGCAAGAAATCAGACATCCTCCTATCAAAAAGTATGTGGTGAAT
>VDFB02147280.1:0-13377 GCA_007258455.2 Sequoia sempervirens | reverse complement strand
ACAACACTTTAGCAAGGCACCATATAAAATTCCATTAGTTCACAAGGGCCCAAGACCTAATGTGAATGTGCTATCCACATTACAACACTAAATCAAGGCAATATTAAGCCAAAACCACAAGGAGGGCCCAAACAAGTCAGAAAAGTAGAAGGGTTACTTTTTCAGTGACTCTAGTGTTAATTCTTGGGAGAGGACTATAAGATCCAAGTGTCAATCTACATGATGATGTTGTCAAGAGACATCCAGCATAAAGATGTCGATAGGATTTTTTACTATATTTCTTATATTGCAAAAGAGATGTATAAGTAGGTAAGAGATCTAAAAGACCCTAAGGATAGTTTATACTTCAAATGGTACCCCTTGTTACTAAATATGATTCCTTACAGTGGTTAAAAAGCATGAACTAAGCTATTAAATTTGAAAGTACATGATAAGCAAGGAAATTGACTGCCTATCCAAATTTGGACATGCATTTGGGATTCCCACTATTCATTTGCTATTTTTTGGGTATTTGAGAATGTCTTTATACAAAGTGTGTTGAAAAATCTTGGCCTTCAACCCACAATGAGGATTTCAAAAAAAATTGTCAAGTTTATTAGTCCTCTACAATTTTATCTTGATAAGAAAATTGACCACAACTGGGGAGATTGGTATTTGTATATCAATTACAATAATTTTTAGAGCATATGGCACCCCTATCCAACCATATTTTCTCCCTAGATTTGTGATAAATATATTAGCTTTCATAGAGATTATGTGGGAGCTTAATGAAGCTGATGAGTTTAATTTCAAACTTATTAAGAAATTTTCACTCATTCTAGGGGAAATGAGATTCTCTTATTTCAATATAACTGCAAAGGAAGTGTTGCAAGTTTCATCTCAAACCCTTCTACTAACATATTCAATTTTATCTTATAGAAGCTCTAAGAATCCTTAGATTATAGTTTCCTTGGATGGCATTCAAGAATCATGAGAACAAAAGCTAAAGCATTTGGTAGGAGTTACAATGGCTTGCCATGTCACGTGATGGTGATATCATCTTCCACTAAAATAATAATTTATATTTGTTAGCATTTTTCCTTTAGCTAATTAAAACATGTGTTGATATATTGCTTGCACTAAATAGGAACAAAAATAGGAGCCTAATATTATTAACTATGCACTTCATGCACCATCTTGGACCTACATTATGATTTTGTTGAAGCAATTCACTCAAATATTCTAAAGCAACTTGATCAAATTTTCATTTAACAATTCTCAAAAACTCTTGATAAAAATAAGCTCTAACACAACCCAAGCATTCAAGAGTGTCTTGAATATGAATAGATCAAAAAAATCCTATTCCTTATAGCTTCACATTTGCTTCCACCGCACTGAGCACCACATATATACTTAGATCTAGTATACAAATCATGAAAATAGTCCACATTTCCCTAGCTTAACGTCAAATGTGATGAACACCATTACACTAGCTAAGACATTTTTATTTTTATGGTGATCTCCACACAACATCAAAATCTACTATTTGATTCTATAGGTCTCAATAATTAGAATAGTTTTTGAATGATATTAAAATATCATTACATAAGTATGTGATAAAATGATACCAAATAATAAAGTGTAGATCACAATATAGAGAATTTTTAACTTCATGTCTAACTATAATAAATAAATAGATACGACAAATATATAAAGATATATAAACACATAAATAAATGTAAAAAATAAATGCATAACAATGTATATAAATACATGACACATAACTTCACAAAAAATTACAATCAATTGTGAATAACACTTTTGTCCAAACATCGTCAAAACTAAATGAAAAAGGGCACCTATATGCAAATTTCTGCCATTACAATAGTACCCACTATTAACAAAGAGAAGCCACTATGAGCCCAGGTCCCAAAGTCAATAAAAACAATATACTGAACTTATATGCATTGCTTATCGCTACTATAAGGCCACGTCCCAAAGTAGAAAAAAAAGAATATAATGAACTTATATTCGTTGCTTGTCGCCACGTTATTGCTACGGTCAAGCGAGAATTAGTAGATTTAATGCCTTCCTCTCCCATTTACTGGTTGATAATATTCCTTTTGAATCTCCTCATCACGAAAATTTCATAACCGTTGAACAATGAAAAACGCCGATTTGAATCGAAGATTTTACACATATATTAGTAATTTTTCGGACTTGTTGCGTGCCTCACACGCCACTGTGTAACTAAAATTTAGAATGAGTCCTGCTTCTACGACCTACAATATTGACTTATTCAAATCATCATCTATACCTAACCTCTCTATAAATGTGGCCTGCTTTGTAAGGGTTATATTCCCTCTTCATCTGCGCTCTCCCAACATATATCATATATCACCGTTTCTCCTCAACTGATCTTTACTTTCTATTGAGTTGTTCATTTGTAACGTGAACTTTTTTTCGCGAAAGAACGCTCTCCTTTACCTGTAGTAAAAATGGCAGGATCGATGCTTATGAGAGTCATGACAGTGGTTCTTGTTCTAACCGTTCTGTGTGCCCTGCAAGTTTCTGCTCGATATAACCTTAAGACTGGTGTAAATACTAATGCGGATAGTAACTACAACAAAGAAAGTTATAATCTATTTGAAGTTATGGAGCGGTTACCATCATGTACCAATTGCGCAGGACATATTCCAGATCCTAACTGCAAATAAAGCATGGTTGCATGCGGGAGTCTGCCATTCACACTCATATGTACAGTGACGATGATATACAGGTCCAACGACCTAATTCATAAACAAAAGTTTTCCGCAATTTATTCTTTGTACCGCCTTTAGTTTGCTTGAGAAAATAGAGCATTTTTATCTATTCTTTGGCAAGAATAAATATTATACTAGCAGTTCTGTGTGGAAATACGCAACGATGAGCCAATAGGCAGTGATGTACAAGAGAGGGATGGGAGATGTGGGCAATGAGGTTGGGAGGCTTGAGAGTTTGTGGTGCAAGATGCGGAGGAGAGGAACAATGTAGGATGCAACAACGTGGAGAACAAACATCAATAATACCTAATGTAGCGAAACATGGAATGAATAGCATAAATTATTTTATTATCTTGCAACAATAACCAGAAAATGGAAGCCATAATTCAAAAAATTCAAGCCATTAATCAAACAAGATTGCTTTTAGCAGCCACTCGGATGCAGAAACACACAATACAGGCCGAGCTATACAGTCATAATTGACAAGAACTCCATAATGTGGACGATTTAATTCTTAAATATATATATTGATATTAAAATGCACCCAATATAGCATAAGGCAAATAATAATAATTAATAATACGTAATGTAAGAAAATATAGAATGAACATGTATTTTTTTTTTCTATTGCAACCATAAGCAGAAAACAAAACCCAAAAAATAGAGCATTTTCAACAATACCTTCTGCAGAATACAACAATATAGCCAAAGCAAGAGAAGTGTAATCAACAATGGTCAAATAGAGGTAAGAGAAAGTGTATAGAAGATAGAGAAATTGAAATAAGCTAGCGTGCAGAGGAGAACTCTATCCAAACTAAAAGAATGTATTCTAAAATAGAGAACAATAATCAATAATTTTTTTGATATTTTTTCATAGGCCAAGCTATACAATAACAATCAACAACAACTCCATATCCTCTACAATTTAATTACATTACAAACATAGTCACAAAACACAAACATTAAACACAAACCCTATGAAAGTTGATAGTAACAAACCCTTTCAAGAAACACTCCTTTATGAACATAATCTCCTCAGAAATTGAAAAAAAATAGACTTTTCAACATAGAATCAACAACATTAATTATTTTTATTTGTTCCAACCATAAACAAAAAACGAAAGCCATAAATCAAACAACATTACTTTCTACAGCTACCCACATGCAGAAAGTCACAATATAGGCCAAGCTATATAGTTACAATCGACCAAAACTCCAGAATTAAAATTAACTATTTTATCCTATAGCAAGCACAACCTGAAAAATATGAATTCTATTTGTATCTTACATCAAATATATATATATATATATATGTCTACATTAAATATATAAAATAAAACACAACAAGATGAGTTGTGATTTCCAACCTTCAATATTGGCCCATGGAGAGTCATGGACTGTCACGAAACCACTGAGCATGGATATATGGTCTTGATGAGTGTGATCAAGGCTAGTATGAATTTTGATTACCACAATCAACATCGAATATACTAGGTTGTAGTTGCTATTTGACCATTGCAACTAATTTTGCAATTAGTTAATCAACATCACCATTATAGCTTGAGTATGGTCTACGAAAATAACAAAAAATGGTAAATCTTAATGTGGTGAAGGTCTGAATTTGAGACAAAATATGTAAATTAGCATATTTAAAGACCTGTATAATTTATACTACAAAATATACAATATACATGTAATGCAAGGTATGAAATAAATAAATTTTAAGCATACTTGTGCATGTTTTAGATTCCAACAGGTAGGAAGAAAACAAGGGGTGGTCTGCACTCTACCGCTTTGATCAATGATAGAAGGAATGTATTGGCTACTAATGAGTAAAAATGAAATCATTAGAATCCACATTATGGCTTTAGTATGATCTGGAAGAATAAGAGAAAAGTGTATATATTAGTGCAGTGATCATTTGTAATTCATATACAAAATGTAAACCAACAGATGTGAAAGTTGATTATTTTATAATAGACAATTTTCTATGAAGTTGTAATGCAAGCAATGAAGTAAACAAAACCTGCACATACTTAGTGTATGTTGCAAAATACACTGTCAACATAAGAAAGCAGCACCTGATGTCCACCCTACCATACTGGTTCATGGAGCATCATGTGCTCTCACCAAATCCCCAATCAAGGAAAAATAAAAGACCGACCATTGGCATCAATGGTGAAAGCAATGTCAAGGATGTTGGTTACTTAACACAAGCTCTAAATTGAAATAACATAGCATGCACAACAAAACCCTATGCAAAAAAAATTAATCTAGGGTAAGATAAAGAACAATAATTAGTAAATTTTGTGATCTTTTGTGAACAATATGGCTTTGAAAAGTGAAACGACACAACATTTTAAAGAGCACCCACCGAAAGTAATGTCCAATGGACACAAGGGGCAAGTGGATTAAGATTAAATATTTTACTCCATCACAACCATAGCCTATAACATATGAATTACAATTGAATCTTATGTGAGATATAAATAGATGTGTACATAAAATATATAAAATAAAACACAAAAAAGAGTGTACTATGGTGAACATCTGTATTGGAGACAAAATATGTAAATTAGCAGATTTTAAGAGCTCTATAATGTACACTAGAAGATATATAGTACACATGTGATGCAAGCTTTGAAATAAGTAAAATTTAAGCATACTTGTGCATGCGGTACATACCAATAGCCACAGAAGGAAATGAGGGCTAGTGTGCACCTTGCCACTTTGATCAATTATAGAAGGAATATTTTGGCTACTAATAAGTATAAATTAAATAATTGGAATCCACATTATGGCTTGAGTATCATCTAGAAGAATATGAGCAAAGTGCAAATATTAGTGTAGTGGTCAACTCTAATTGATAGACAACATGTAAAGCAAGAGACGTGAAAGTTGATTATTTTATAACATACAATTTTCTATGAAGTTGTAATGCAAGGAATGAAGTAAAAAAAACTTAGAAATACCTAGTGTATTTCGCAAAATAGACAGTCAATATAAGAAAGCAGCACCCGATGTCCACCCTACCATATTGGGTCATGGAGCGTCATGCACTCTCACCAAACCCCCAAGCAAGGAAAAATAAATTGCCCACCATTGGGATCAATGGTGAAAGCAATGTCTAGGCCGCTGCTTAATGGAAGCTCTAAAGGCATAAAAAGTTGCACATGTGATGATTGTTACAAGTGTTGAGTATGGTTGCAAACATGAAAGAATAATTCAAAATTTAGTACACTAAACACATACCATTGGTAGACGATAAATCACTCAGAAAATATAAAGACTTATAGAATCCATAACAAATTGTACGCAATGAAGGTGGAGTAGAAGAGTAAAAGAAAATAAAATGTAGGCATACATTGTGCAGAGAATGAAATGGAATATTGAGAGAGTAAGGGAGGCCTGGTTCACACCCTTCCACATTATCGCATCAAGCATCATGGATTTTGTCCAAACCTCTAAGGAGAGTAGTTTTTTCTCTATGAATTTAAACTATACATCAGTGTATGGATTTGGAATGTAAAATGTTGTCAAGGGAATATCATTTGGAACAAGGAAGATTAAAAGTTTAGTACAAAAAACATGTATAATCACTACAAAGTATTTAGATAGGGAAGTATTAAGAGTTGTATAGTTTGTAAAGTATAATATCTAATATATGTGGAATAAAATACATGTTATAAATAGGATGCAGGCATGCCTTTTGCAAACTATAGCAAACAATATCTAGACAACTAAATATAATTCCCTTGTGCAACCTACCAATGTTATTAACCTGAGATCAATATTATCTTGTTAGAAGAATATGTAGACTTGCAACATTTGTCACAAAGAACTTTGAATGTAATTAGAAAAGAACAAATGGAAAGACTGAGATATAGCCTTACCTTGTATAGAAATTCAATATAGTTTCAAGTCGAACAACATGGGGCACTTGCGAGGATAAAGGTATTAACAATTATAAACTTTTGCAATAACACCTAGAAATGTTCCCAATCTAAATTTGTTAGAATCTGAAAGTGTTAGAAAGAAATAATTCAAGTGTGATAGCTATGGAGGCAAGGCTATTTCGGTCAAGCGTAGGAAGACATTGAGACCAAGCTAAAATTTAGATAATGGATGTTTGTTGATGGCAAGAAGGGGAAAGAGAAAGCAACAGTTGAATATGAACTTCTTTTACTAATGTCTATATAACTTAATATTTTGAAATGTTGGGTAAATTGAATAGGGCTAGGAATGAAGGGTATTGTGAAAGAATCAAGACAAAGAGTAAAAGTAGAAGTGGTGTAGGTACCATGAAGAAAAAAAATATTTCATGATGGTGGAAGTGCAGAAAATTGTTTGAGACATTCCTCTTCTTTGATTTGAAGTGCATTGTATTTGTTGGAGTGTAGCCTAGAATATCTATCAAAAGAGAAAGGTGGATCTATGTGTATTCCTTCTAGTGATTTAACATGAGAGAGAGTTGTGAATGTTAGTCCTTGCCTTTCTTTAGTTCCAATATCTATTGTAGCTTTCTCTAGTGTTAAGCCTTGAGATTTATGGATTGTGATAGCCTAGGCCATTGTCAACATGAGTTGTCTTCAGCTACCTCATGTGATTGGGATAATGGGGATGAATCTTGGATTCTCCTAAACCCATGCTGGCCTAATGTAGTTCTGGAAGTCAACAAGAACATATTCAGGAAGTTGAGGTGGTTTAGCACCCATCACATATACAATAGCCTTCACAAAACCCAAGGATCCATTCACCAAGCTAGCTGCCACCCAAAGATTTGCTGTCAACATTACTTGTTGACCAATTGCAAGCAATAGTTCAACTTGAATTTCTTCATCATTGGCATAATCAAGTGTATTTTGTTGGGAACATTCAACAACACTAATTGCAATTCAAACATTTAATTATTGTAGCATTTTCCTATTATGCAAAGCAACCAAGCTATTAGTTAGGAATAAGTGGACAACTTGATCAAACTCTTGATTTTTCTTAGATGTAGGCATGGATTTTGTTTGATTCATAAGAAGTTGTCAATAGCCAGGGATGCCTAGCAGTTTCTAATTTTCATAAGGAGCATATGAAACTGTTACTATGATTTGGATTGCCCATGTTGGTGGAAGATAGTGTCAAGCGTAACAACAATATTAAAAGTGTGCTAAAGTGCCAATGCTATGGACCGAGAACTGTAGATAGGCTTGTCCATAACAGGGCGAAGTTGTGCCAAGTCACCCATGAGTATAATAGAAACACCACCAAATGGTTGCAATTGTCTTGAAGGGAATACTTTCCCCAATCAACTATCTATTTTTAGCAGCAACTTGGGATCTAAGAAACTCATTTCATCAACTAGTATGTACTTAATATTTTTTAATTTTTCTTGAAATATGGTCAATGGCTATCCTTTCAATGGATTCATATATTTTATTGGTATGCAAACAACAATATACACTATGGAGGCATGCACATTGTAAGAAGCAACACCCGTTGGTGTCAAAACAAGCAAAGGGTTCATTTTTTGACTCAAAAATCAATTTAGTTCTCTCTGTACCTTGTCAATCAAGAATTACTTACTTGTGCTAGCAGTTCCTTGAATGATCATACGAAGAATATGTGATGTGGGTGAGACAAGGTGATTGATGAGCCCAAAATATGCTCATAGTTTGGATATCATGGTGTACTTTTAATACCTTCACTTTTGTTGTTTATGGTTGATTAACTCTTTTGAAACCTTTTATTGGGGGATATCCTGTAGCAATACACTTTCATGCTCCTGCAGCCTATCATGTTGACATATCTATATTTATTACCCTGTTTGACTTTCCAAATGACTGGTATAACGCATGTAGTTTTTGAATGATGAAATAGATTTAAATATGTGATTAATGAATGGATATTGTGTATGTGCCATGCGCCTTTTCTTTCGCATCTGTTACCTTGTGTTTTGCAGGTTGTTGAAGAAAGTATGATCGAAGTCAAGCACGTACCGATCTCGCCTTCTAGTTAAGTCCATTTCCTACACTCCACTTCAAGGAAGCTCTACTTAAGACTCTTTGACCTAAACTATTGGAAGGGATTTTAAATATCTGCTAATCCGTGGAAAGAGGGAGTGCTAGACTTTCTAGATCTAAGCTGGAACGGATAAACTCATTTATGAAGTTTGTTCCTTGATTTCAGGATAAATTTTACATCCACATCTTTCTCTATTACGGTTAGTTAGTTAGTTGTTTTCCTGATTTAAATAAATGCTCCTCCTATGCGAGTGGGCAAGCATAGGGAGATAGAAAGTTATCATGTAAGAGTCAGTATGATAAAAAAAAGAAAAATCTGTATGACAAGAGACAAAGTTTGTTGTTAGTTTTCATATGGACAGAACAATGTATACCATTTTGAGTTTATGAATAAAGTTTGATGAAGTTCTGAGTTCAGTACTTGCGTAATTAGTTGATGCTTGCTTAGGGGGCCCACTTAGTAAGTATCTGTAGTTAGTTAATTAATTGTTCCTTTTTTGCTGATCATCAGTTAGATTTCATCTCTGAAGTTTCTTTGCAAACTCGGTCTTATATTGTTCCCGCAAAGATCGAGAATCCATCCTTCGCTTTGTTCCTACAAAGATAAGGCCGCTTATAGCTCATTCTCAGCCTGTAGCCACCGCGCGGATTTATGCTTTGCTAGATTTCATGGTTGAGTTAAGAGCACTTTGCATTACCTTCCTGTAGCGTAGGTAGAATTCTTTTCAAGTGTTTATTTTTGTTAAGTTGTGACTAAAACTAGTTCTTAGTGCATATATTGTGCTACTCCACTCAAAGTATACGTTCCCTAGTTTGACAAGTAAATGAACGTCCATGAAGAGATATTAGTCGCCTGCTAGAATTTCCAATTCCGAGGATAGGTTTTTGCTATGATTTTCATATCCTTTGTGGGCTGCACTACTTTTGGCTCCATTGTTGGGGATGGTGTCAAGCTAAGAACCCGTAAGGAGTCATTTTTAGCATCGCTTAGTTGTTAGTCAAGAATTTCAAAATCCTTCAAATCACCATTCTATTCTATTGCATGCATAGAAGAACGTATCGCCAAGGAAGGTTTTCTCCCCTCAAAACCTGGCTTGTTGAACTACCATTTGACCCACCGATGAAGAAGAACTCCGAGGGAAAACGCATTTGCTCGACACTACAACAAGCAAATATGGCATAAAATCCACCTAATCCACCTCCTGCTTTTGAGTTTCCCATTGTTGCCTAGCAAGATATTGATAACCTTAAAAATATTCCTTCTTCATTACTTCCCAAGTTCTATGGCCTAGTTACGGAGGACCCTGAAACTTTCCTGTTTGAGTTTGATATCCTCTGTCGCAGTTATGATTACACTTCAGATGCTCACAAGCTGAAGTTGTTTCCTTCCACCTTGAGGGAAGGAGCCCTTAGATGGTTCATGAGTTTGGGAAGAGGTGTTGTTGATAGTTGGGCAGCCATGCAAACAAAATTCCTTGAGAAATATAAGGAATATTGTAAGAGTGGTAGTAAGGGAGATGATATATTTAGAATTCAACAAAAGGAGGATGAAAGCCTGGAAGACTATATCTCAAAATTCTTGTTTTCCCTAAAAATAATCCAAACCATACTCTCAATGAAGAATCTCAGAAATTACTTTTTCTAAGGGGAATCAGTGATACCTGTATAGATGCCCTAGACCTGATGGGAGGAGGTGATATAACCCAATTGCCTTGGGATGATATCCAGAAAATATGTCTCAATTACTGTCAAGAAAATGTAAAGAAGGGTAGAGGCCCGGTCAATACTGCTGGAAAACTTCTACTAATGGAGTTTCCTGATGGAGATCAAAAATTTGCTGTCAAATTTCACAATATGCTCATAAACAACATGGCTACAATGCCGGACACTCATGCAAGCTCTGAAGAAACATGAGGAAGCTAAAGCAAACTCTAGCCGAAGTTCCTCATTCACATTAAAGACAGGTTGAAATGCACTCAGATGCAAGATAGTGGCCAACATGGAGGCTAAACAATTGCCTACTAATTTTAAAGATGATAAGGTGATGATGACCAAGTTTTCGAAGCTGCAATAAAGGAGTGCTTCATGGGCCCCAAGATAAGGTATGCCTCAGGACCCTTTGCAAAATTTTGGTTCATATAATAGTCAATGGAAAACCAGTACCCTCCAAACTATGGGCCATACTCCCAACCTCAGTGGAATAACCCTTGGCCAAATTCCCAGCAAAACCGTTGGCAATCCTCACAAGGGAATTGACAATCACCACAGCAAAATCAGTGGCAGCCTCTGCAAGGGAATTGGTAGTAGTCTAACCAATGGAGAGGAGGCCAGCAATGGTCAAATCCACCCATTGGTTTCTTGTAGCAACCGCAACAGCAATCCATTATGCCACCTCCCACAGCTAATCAAGGTCAGAATCCAAAGCCAACCCAACTACCTGCTCAGGCAGTACCTAATCCAAATAACCAACAACCGCAGCAGCAGCAACAAGTCTATTTTGTTGATCCTAATCATCAGCCTGTCTATGCTCTTAACCTGAATAATATCAATTTACGTTCAGGAACTATGCTACCTACATCATCTCCTCTCATAATCTTAGAATTGCCATCTGAGGAGACTGACCAAGAAGAAGATACCAATGACCAAGCCCAACCAAATAAGCCAGTTTAGATTCCATCATTACCTAAGGCATCTGATAAAGTGTCCCCTCCTTTCCCACAAAGGTTGGAAGGTGAAAATGTAAAAAAACAAGAGGAACCTACCTTTGACATCCTTAACTAGCTAAAACATATATGTGTGAAAATCCCCTTGGTCCAAGCAATCAAAGAAGTACCTATCTATGGCAAGGCCATCAAGGAGGCATGTTTGAAGAAACCGGGGAGGAAAAAGAAAGACCCTCAAACTATCCATGTAATAGGCCATCTCTCTGACTTAATGCTAGGGAAGCTTAGCATCCCAAAATATTTAGATCCAGGCAGTCCTATTGTGGAGATAAATGTTAATGGGTTGCAAATTAAGAATGCTTTAGTAGATCTTGGTGCAGCTATAAATGTCATGACAAAGGACCTGGTTGTAAAACTTAATATTTTAGAAATAAGGACTACACCTACAATATTACAACTTGTTGATAGCTCAACTATCAAACCTGATGGGGTAGTCAAAGACCTGGTAGTCACCTTGGATTCCTGGGAATACCCTGCTGATTTTATGGTCTTATCTCCAAAGGCATCATTGGGGGGATACCCTGTCATACTAGGAAGGCCTTGGTTGGCTACTGTTGATGCTTGCATTGGTTGTAGGTCGGGTGACATGACAATATCTGATGGATATAACACAAAAAAGCTTACCCTCTATTCTCCAGCCCTGCCCCAACTTGAGTCTGGAGGTGTTGTTTGGCCAGATTTGGGAGAAGAGGAGGAAGTGAACTCCGTGGCCAATTTAATGATGATTACCAGAGAGCCTTTCATTGCACAACAAGAAGAAGATATACTGTCCAATATCCTGCTGAATAACTATGGTACTGAATACTTTCATTGTGAAAAAAATCCATGTTCCTTACAAACTATTCCTCTTCCGTCTACATCAACTCATTATCCTACAGCAACTGATTGCTTACACATCTTACTACCCCATGAGGTAGACATGTCATTTCTGTCCGAAGTATCTATGATAGACTTAACCTCCCAAGTTGAGGTAGCTGCAGGAAAAACCTTGAGCATTAATAAAAACCTCACCAGTGAGCAACGAGAATCTATGATCAAAATGCTTACCAGTCATAAGTCAGCTTTTGCTTGGGAATATGGTGACATGACAAGTTTAGGACCCAAAAACTCTATACACATCGCGTGATATACATTAACAAAGGAATCTCGACTACAAACTTCAAAGAAAGAATCAATCCAAACTTTGAGAGAAACTGTTAAAGAAGAATTGCAGAAAAATGTTAACAAATGGGCGACTACCCAATCTCTCGAGTAGTCGTATGGGTTTCCCATTGGTCATTGTTCCTAAGAAAGGAGGAAAAATGGAGGGTATGTGTAGATTATAAAGAGCTCAACTTTGGCAAACTAAGCAAAGATTATTACTTTCCTCTTCCATTCATTGATCAAGTTCGATAATTTAGCTGGAAAGTAATTTATCATTCTTGGATGGTTTCAGTGGGTACAATCAAATCAAGATTGCTCCTGAGGATCAAGAAAATACTACTTTTACATGCCCTTGGGGAACCTTTGCCTATTCAGTTTTGCCTTTTGGTCTTTGTAATGCTCCTACAACTTTCCAGAGGGCAGTTATAAGTATCTTCTCAAACATCTCATATGATTGCATGGCAATATACATGGATGAATTTACTGTTTATGGTACGAAATTTGAGGAAGCTCAAGCCAACTTGGAGAAAGTACTACAGAGATGTGAAGATCACAACCTATCGCTGAATAGTCAAAAGTGCTTCATGATGATGCAGGAGGGCATAGTCCTTGGTCACTATATTTTTGCTGCAGGAATTCAAGTTGATCCTACTAAGATTGAGGTCATTTCTAAGCTACCCTATCCTACTAAGCAGAAAGAGGTACAAAGCTTTCTAGGCTATGCTAGATACTACAGAAGATTCATCAAGGACTTCAGCC
>VDFB02147279.1:0-22218 GCA_007258455.2 Sequoia sempervirens | reverse complement strand
AATTGCAAAATGGCTAAGTGTTGAAAATGCCCTTAAGGGGGGGTATTTATAGAAGAATTTGAATTCTCTAGAGAATTCAACGGTTGAGATGCATCCAACAAGGTCAATATGAAGGGCTATGGTGGGTTGAGAACCCATAAGCCCTCACATCTTGACATGTGGATGGTGAAGTGGCCAAGAGAAGATGAGGTGTAAGTGAGGTGTCAAAAAAGTACATGAGGTGGAGGAAGGACAAGTACCTTCCAAGCATCTTGGGGAGTAAGAAGATTTCTTCAAAAAGGGATTCCTTGTCCCCAAGTGGGAGTGAAAGAGACATTTGAGAAATTTTGGAATTCCTCAAAAATCTACATGGGAAAATGAGAGGTGGTTGAAAATATAAATGTGAATTAAAAATTCACATTCTTAGGAGAATCTAAAGGATAAAAGGTGAGCTCCAAAAAGGTGGGACTTGGTCACATGTGGAAGATGTGACAAGTCCAAGGTTCTAGAAGCCTTAGGATCTAGGACAAATAAATGTGAATTAAAAATTCACATAGGAAAGGGGGTCAATGCTAAAAGAAGGTAAATGCAAAGGTTGGCTAAAAAGTGGTGCTAAATCTGGCTAATGACCTTGGTTAAGGTTGTGCAAATATTGGATTAGATTAATTAATGGAAGATTAGAGGCAAGTGGCAAATGTAGGAGGATGTGACATAATCTTTGTTTAAAAGGATGCACATCATAATCATGAATTAATTAAATTAATTCAGATTAGGGCAAGATTATGGAGGATGTGACAAGGAGAGAGAAAGTGAAGAATTTTAAATTAGTTTTAAATCAAAAGGGGAAAAATGACTAAATTAAATAAATTAGTGTATTTATTTAATTTAGAGAAGAAGAGGGTGAAAGATAAAGTATTTAATGATTATTTACTTTATAGGCATGAGATAAAATGTAATATTAATTTAATAAATTAATATTTACTATGATAGACGAAGGAGTAAATTTAATCATAAGGAAAGGATTAACTTAGATGTCTATAATGTGCAAGAACCAATTCATCTGAGGGTGCTTCCTTGTTGTGGAGAGACTAGACCTATAACTATTCCTTTGAGTGCCAGATAGTAGCCTCTCACAACATATTTACAAATAAGTATTGAAAACCCTTGATTCAACAATATTGAGAATATTGTCTATATGATTTTGGTGTTAATTAATCTATGTGGAGTTATTACATTTATTATAATTATTAATTGTCACATGTTTGTAGTTTATATTAATTATTCACATTTATTTTGATCACATTACATATAATAAATTATATTAACTCTAAGATTTATTATATTAAATCCATTGGTAATACTTAATAACTAGAAGAGGAAAAACAACTTGTTTGTTCCATAATCAAAAACATTACATTTGGTATTAGAGCCTAATGATCAAGCCTTCCTATATTTGAATTTTTCCTTATATTTTTATAACTAGCCTTTAATAAACCCCACATGTATTTCTAGCATTATACCTTCACCTTAACTTATTAAATTTGTTCATATGCTAATATCGATTTCTTCATTAAAAATCTTGAATCTTATATCTATATGCATATCCATGTTTAAGATCTTAGCCAAGGTTAAAATTGCTTTACACCTACCTTTTACACCTAAAGTCAATTTAAAACATTATGTTCATAACCTATTAAATAGAATTTCTATATATACATTCAAATATGATATTGACCTATAAATTCATTATCTTCTTAAAATTACCAACCTTTAAAATAAAATCATTTAAATTACAAAAGAAAACATGTATAAAAAAGTCAAGAAAATAGAACACAACATATGTGAAAATAACTACTTAGTAAGTGTTAGTTTTAAAAGGATGTGTATTTAGGTTGTAGATTACAAATATATAATAAAATGTGATGTAAATTTTAGATAGATTTAAATTTACAATAAGAGATCAACATTAACTAAAGTAAGATAGATTACAAGTTCTTAGACCTTTAATGATAGTCAACCTATATTTTTTAGAATCCAATTGTTTTATATATTTTCTATCCAACTTTATTTATTTAAAAATCAAAATCTAGATGACTATCTACCTACCCTTCAAGGAACCAAAATTATCATGTACAAATAAGAACCGTTATATCTAACCAAAACCTATGACATTATTTATAAAATTAAAAAGATACAAAACCTTCATCCATCTACAATAAACTTTTCATGTTTTATCATTTATAAAGTTTATATAATAATTTTTTTGAATGTATGAATATAGAATAATTATCAGCTGAAAAGCCTTTAATCTTTATATGATTTTGTTTGGGAACTTGTCATATCTTTTTCAATTTGTAATCTAGGGAAACCACCATTTTAACTTTTTCAAACTAGGGAGGGTGGTTTGAATTGAGGGAGATTAAGATGTGATATTAGACCCATTCCATTACATATTTAGGCTAATTAACTACAAGTAATAACAAATTCATAAATTTAGATATGTGAGTAGAGTTGGAAATATTATATGATATGTTCATAAGTATTAATATTAAGGATAAGTGCATTTAGTTTTAAAATTTGATGAAAAATACTTTGTGATATGTAATGTTATGTGATTTGTCTTTATGATTAACGTTTACATGATGTGTAAAATTTTGAAGATATATTTATAAAGATAATTGTTTCTAGATTTCTTTCATGTCAACTATAACCTACCTCTAATGAATATCTATTAGAACAAACAATGTTCATATAAGTTATTGAGCATGAAAACTATTCATTACAAATATAAAACATGTAAAAAGTTACATACAACAAGATTGCAACACCAAGGTTTACACTAGAGAAATAGTTCAGTGGGTAAAAACTCTAGCAAAGTGAGGATTACTCTTTCCACTATCACAACCATATTACCTAGGTTTTACAATACTTCTAGGGCTTTTACAAAACTACACAATGATAAATTGCTAACTCATAAAAGGTGCAACTATCTTCACAGAAATGTATCCTACCCTTAGTCACTCCCCCAAACTGTCATCTCTTGCATGATGCATAGGAGTTAGTTTGGGAGTTATTTGTTTGGCTTATCATGAAAATAAAGAATTAAGACTATTGTGAAGCATCTAAAGACAATCCCTAGTTTTGTAGTCCTTAGAAATCAGACCAACTACTTAAGAGAATAACTAGTTCCTGAACCTAATGGCCATCTTACGTACTGATAGAGTTTCAATAGGATAGGAATTATTTAAACTAAGTCCACACCGCTTCCTTTTATGGATGAACATTTCTATTTAATCTGCACAAACAATAGAATTTCTTCATTTGTTTTATGTATTCTATGATAGCTCCTATCTGTTTTGATGTTACAATTTATTTGAAATTCTAGCATGTTTACATTTCAGTATCACAAGATGCATGATAGATATTTCACAAAGTGAGTTAAAATTTATGTCAAGGTCCATGTGGCTATCATTAGAGAGACTCATTCTGACTTCAATGACCATGACTTCCACACCATTCAATTCAAATTTTCATTCCTCCAGTTATTCCACTATGAAATGTATACCATATAAATTCCTTGTTTTTTTATCTCACATATCAAACTAGAATTATAATGATTAATTCATCGATGAAATCTATGGCAACTAACAATTTGTTTGATATCATTTTCAACTATGGTATTACAATATTAAGAGCCTATATGGTAAGTGTACATGTAATTATGTACTTTTCACTCCCTGAATTGTCCATGTATATTAACATAAATTATTGTATAAAAATGTTTATATACAAATAGGGATGGTATAATATCAATAAAAGAGTTGGGAAAGCTCTTTTCTATAGATGATCTGAGTGAGGGCATGCTTAAGATTATAAGTGATAGAGATATAAACATAGTTGAACTTATTGACTTGCTAGAATTTAGGTAGCTAATGCACCGAAATGTTAGCAAGGAAATGTATGTGGAGTACTTTATAAATACCTTCTATCTATTCAAAATCTTAGAGATGATTATAGTGTAGAGGGATGTGAAAAATATGATACATATGATTGATAGTAGTAGTGATGGCCATGTAAACTTCGATTATTTTTTTCTACTGAGCCTCACCTTTGCATAAACTATGGATTTATTAAGATATTTATTTTAGTGTCATATATTACAATCTTCTTAATTATCTCAATAAGCTCCTATAGGTGACCTTTAATATGATTGTTTTTAGCATAATGACACTCAATAAGCTTATGTTCGAATTGAGCAATCATAATTTAAATTTGGAGGATAAAATGATGTGTTAAAATACTCAAATTATTGGATTCCCATTGTGTAAATCCTACTTTGAGTCTACAAAGTGACATTTCAATATTAGCCATTAATATCAAAAAATATCTTGAATAGACCATTTCATCTGAGACCCATCTTCTCCTAAGCCATTCCTCTTGATTAGAGTTTCTTTGTATATTCATGATTAAAGATCAAGAACATCAACATTAACCATACATGTTTGTTAGTGAATTTGATATAAATCAATGTGTGCCCAAGTTTGCTACATGAGTCTATTTTAAGTACATTGTGGACCCATAACCCACAAGTCCTTGGATTCACGTTTTAAATTTAGAGAAGTGGCAATATGTTTGGAATGAATTGTTGAGAATAACATAGTTATAGGATATAAACCCATAGGGGCATGTTATTTCTACATCTTAAACCTTGAAAATATTGTGTTGTTTAAATGCATTGGTTGGAATGAAATAATATTTTTAATTGCACAATAACATAAACTTTCTAAGGATGAGACATGGGGACATGTTGAATTGTATAGGAGACAACCTCTAAGAAAATTAATATTATAAATTTATACTAATTATTTTTCACATACAATCTAATAATGTCATGTATCAAAGGTGTCCAAGCCTAGGGATATATTTATGGAATGATATTATATTTCCTCTCCTTATGCACCCTTATTTAGTATTTAATTTTATGATGAGATCCCTAATAAAGGTTGTGTTCCAATTTACTATTAGGTTTACAACATGGTTGTCAATGTGAGGTATTCTCCTTTTATATAGCCAAAAACTTCATCCAAAAACATAATAGAACAAATCTTCATCCTAGAAGTAAATTGAAATGTAATTAACCTAGTCTCTTAAAGGAAGATTAAAACTAGTATTTCTTTATGAAGTACTCTCTAGGTGGCAATAATTTACTTCTATTCTATTGCTATTTAAGATGCATTGTGAGATTAATTGTATCATTTTTTATTTTAATTTGTACATTGTTATTAGACTTGATCAACCCAATAACCTTGAACATTTGCCTTATTGTATAGGACTGATTTTATTTGAAAAGAGGATATTCATGAGATGTGCCTCTATTTTCCAATAGATAAATTAAATACAATGAAACTATGCAGCAATACTTATGTTTTTAATTTATTCAACAAACAAGATATATATGAAATATACTGGAAGAATGAATGTATTCAATATCAATTTCTTCAATTGTTGATTATGTGTTTTTGAGTTGTTATGTAGATGTATCTCATGCTACTGAGGACAGCAACTAATTTATAGGGAGAGAATTGTTATGTGACTTTTTCCCCAAAATAAGAAAAATCTATGAAATAACCCTTTAGAATTGAAAGGAGATAGAAAAATAAAGGATATTATGATCCTTTGGTTAAAAGAGAGATTAATAAAGAACATGTATAAACACTCTTTGAAAAAGGGGAAGAATAATTATTTATTTAAATAATTGTTAAAAAGCAACCTTTTTGAAAAGGAGTGATGGTTTGGAAACTGCCTCTTAACATGATATATAAATCATTCATATGAGACTTGGAAAAAGGAAGGGAGAACATTCAAGGAGAAGCTTAAAAAGGAAAAAAAGAGAAATTGAGAAGGCACAAAGGAAGAAAGCCAAAGAAAATGCCCAGTCCTGCAGCCCTATCTGTTACCACAAAGTAGTCCAACTCAAGGTGCAATGTACCAAAATGGTAGTGTCCCAGGGTAAGGTTGTATCGTGAAGGCTTGGGGAAGGTTGTTTATACATAAGGCCTATGATGTGGGTTGTTTTATACTATAACTGCTCTAGTAATTTGATTATGTGGGGATCTAGTTCACTTCCGCAATTGCAAATCTAAACCCCTACACGAGATTGAACCTGTAATTTGTGGATCTAATCTAGCAAAACTCCATTGACTAAAACTTGTTCTCCATTATGTATATGCTATGAATCTAATAAGGAACAAGTTGTGTTTAAAGACAACTTTAGGGAATCTACTAAATTGTGAGGGTGGACCAATTCAACAAAGATGGACCAAGCCAAATGCAAGTGTGCAATGTGCTCCTAGGATGACAACGCAATGCTGATGTAACAATAAGTCTACTAGATTCTATTTATTCCTTGATGCTCTTTGATTCTCCTTGCTAGTTCCTAGAAGCTTGTTAAATCCTCTATTGTTCTTTTTCAATTAATTTAGTCCCATAATATATCACCCTTGCATGCCCATTTTAATTGGTTCACAATGGCTATAGTGGAAATGTTGGAAAGGTTTTGAATTATAAAATTTGAATTTTAAATTTTGCAATTCAAATCTACAAGCACAAAAGTCAATTCACAATAGCTAGCAGAAATATCGGCAAGGTTTTGAATTATGAAATTTGAATTTTAAATTTTGAGATTCTATTCCAAAAACATAGAAATGGCCTAGATAAATTCCACTCTCAAACTTGAACCAAGGTGGCAAATGAAGATCTAGGGATCAAGGTCAATTTCTAGAAGGAATACTGGAATCAAGTAAAATAATGTCATTTACCAACTTCCATGCGGAATAGATCATCCTTCACACTAGTCAATGCATAAAGGACAACCTAATCACCATGTGCCCAAAACACAAGGGTAAAAGGGATTTGCATGCAACTCTCCCCATTACATGCTCTTATTAATATATCCACCATATACTTTCTATTGTGCTTGACCATTGTCCTCTTCTTGATGATAAATCATTGTGTGATTTGAAATGTCTCAAAAAAGCATACACAATTAAATCCAGAAACATTCATAACTATTCTTCATGGACTGTGGAAAAATTATACCTACCATTAGAAATCATGTTTTCAAACCTAGGTAGAAAAGAGTAATATATATTATCAATATCCAATCAAAGATTAGTACCAAAAACAAACACCGTGTTCCCTAATAAATCGGTCATATATACAAGTGTGCACACAGACGTGTTTTCCTACATGCTCAATGTATTTCTCATTATGCAAGCGTGTGAAATACTGGTCTTGTCAATCCTACTGTTGCAACTTTCAATCAATGTTCCCTCATAACAGAGTTTTTTAAGTGGCTGCTTTGAAACCAGGGACAGAACCCCCCTCCAGTCGTCTCTATTGGTGAGGTTGTTAAGGCAACCCCTATTGAGCCATTGGCTGCCTCTCCGGATGAAAGCGCCTCGGTTGTTCATCCCGATAGCTTTTCTGATAAGTCTCTATCTTTACAAAGTAGTCATGAGGACAACCCCAAGTGTAAGGTTGTTGGCTTTCATCATCATGAAAATATTAAGAAGGTGTGGCATAGTATGGCTGCGCAGGTGGAAGAAGGATGGATTACTGTCAAGGGTAAAAAAGATAAATCTTCACGGCCTTCTTTCGACATGACTCTTCGCTCCCACAAGAAAAGTGCTAATTGTAAATCTTGATGGGTTTTGTTTGGGTGCTGGCTTTTTTGTTGGCTGCAGGCTGTCCTTTCTGCAGCCTGGCTTTTCTTGTTGTAAAGGGTTACGGATCCCTTCAAAATCTGCTTTTCCCTAATATCAAAAACAATCAATGTTCCCCCTCACTGGGTATGGCAAGGGCAAGGTGATGGACTGAACCAGCCAAATACATGACACCCAAGGCTGCTTGAGAAAATAAGAAGAGCAAGAGGCCCCACAAAATAGAAGCCTTATATCAGATTATTTAACATTCATAGTTTCTATGGCTTTGCCTGTATTCTCTTCCATGCTTTGCAAAAATGCCCCTGTTCAGGTTCTTGGTTTCTTGTATATGCAACCAGGGTGTGCTATCAATCCCTACTTTGTTGTAAATTGAAAATAACTGACTCAAATTCATCAGAAAATTTCTACAAATTCTGAAAGAGAACCTGTATATGTATAAGGTAGTGCTCACTAAAACAGTTATCTGTGCACAAGCACCCCTAACTGGCACAAAGAATTTTGGCAAGAAAAGAAATTACATCCACCAAGCTTCACCAGTCCAGAATAGGTTTTAGGATGAAACTCTCTCAAGTCTCTAATGTGCCTATGGTGCTTGTATGTTTTGTGAGTCCCTTTGCCTTGCAATTGTTACAAATGTACGTGAGAGAGACATTATAAAAGAAATGACCCACTCATGGAATTTGATTGTCAAATACGTGCAGATGAAAAGTTTAAAATCCCACAAAAATTAAAATATCTAAAGCATAAATTGTTACATAATTCCAAATTTTACACTGTTAGCTCTCAGGGCTTACTATTTCTTGGCACTGCTGAGGGTATAATTTCCAACAATAGTTAAGGTCCCAAACTGTAGCTAAGCAATCCTTAATTCAGTAAAATGACTTAATTTTCACTCTTCATAATCAGCCATCAAGAGAAGGAAAAAGAGAGAAAAAGACAACAAAGTGATCTAATATGCACGATTTTATTGAAAAAATCAATCAGTGCCAGTACACATTGAAAAGTCTCAAAGTGAAAATCATCTACAATGAAAAATGAAGGCATTGCTGCGGCAAAATCAGCATTATTTCATTCAGTCTAATACCAAATAGTGCAAATTGAAGCACATCAAACCCGATATCAAGCATGCTTAGTCATGAAATTCTTCCATGAACCTCTCGTGAAATTTTGTTAATCCAGATACTATTGCCGGCATTTTATCCTCTTGGGGCAAAATTGTACAACGAAAATGCCATGTGCCAGGTACCTTCCAGCAAAGATAAATGTCAACATTTGAAACCAAAACATTTACTTGATCCGAATGAGAAACATGAATCAGAAAAAATTACCCATAGTACATACCTGACCAAATCCAGAACCTGGAACTACAACAATCCCTGTAGCATCCAACAATTTTTTAGCATAGAAAGCATCAGGCACCATTTTAGCTGCTTCTGCAGCTTTAATTGCTGCTTGTGGCAAGTGGAGGCGAGGAAAAGCATACATGGCACCCTCTGATTCATTACAAGTAACACCTTCTAGCTTGTTCAATGCATCCACCAATGTCTACAAAAGTCACCAGTATGATCAAAAGATTAGAATGTTATAAAAATAAGTACAAACATCCATTTAGACCCTAGAATAGTGGATTGCATTCTATGAAATCCATATTATACGATAGGAGCTACAAGAGCATCATCTGTATGCTAGTGTAATGCCAACATTAGCCAGAAACTATCAACTTCTATGAGAAAACTGTTACAAACGGCCTTAGCATATTTGCATACAGAAAATCCAACTTGCCTGAATGAGAGTGAATGAACCAGCAAACTTAGGTGCAGGGAATAAGAAATGATATTTTATACTTTAAATGGTAAAATATCACCATTTTACCATATGGCTAATACCAACCATAGAAGCAAGAAGACCCCTAACACTTAGGCCATTCTGTGATATATTTGGTATCATAAGCTAAAAAACTTCTTAAAACAGATGCCCCTTGCCCCTGAAAGCATACACTAGAGCCCTTCCAACTTAGAACATGCCATAGTTATTTCAAAATGTGCACCTTCATTCCTATCTATAGCAAAATATCATGAAATTTTACTTCATATTAGTCCATAACTGACACCAAACAAGTAGATCCCAATATAACTGCACGTATGCAATTTCTGGCACCAGATGCAGATAAATATTAGAAACATATCGTTCTGTACATCATCATGAATTTGTCATTCTCTTTTCATATTTAAAAATAATAGTATCCCTAACTACCATTGCTTATTTAAAAAAGTTTATTTCATAGCCAACATAAGGAGATACATCAAACATGCACAAAAAACATAGTTAACCACACTTCAATGACTGCACGTAGTGACGAATATCTACTGTTCCAAAAAGTCATCAGTTAAAATCTCATTGATTCTAGCAAATTCAAATTCTGGAAATAAGCGAATGGTTAACCAAAGCATTTTACAACTAGCAACACACAAGATTCGTGTATGTTACACATGGTAACAAGTACCATGTTCCTTCCCACAATAATTGAAACAGATAGATCATCCAGGTAACAAAGAGGAATCATACAGAACCAGCCCACAGAACTGATCAGACCGTTCATCACAAATTAGGAATTTACCAGGTTTAACAAATACAGAAATAGAAGATGGCAATAAAGACAACAATTACAATAATACAAAAACTATGGAACTTAATCAGTGATCTACTATATACTGCTCCATTTCAGATTCGCTCAGAAGTAGGCAAGCAGTCAGCAAGAATATAAGCCACTCAATTTCAGAGTGCTCAGAATAGGGCAAGGAGAACAAAGTCTTGAAATCAAAATGATGAACATACAGGGACTTTATAAGCGGCTATACTATAATTGTAGCTATGATAACAAACATGATGAGTTGGCTATATGCTACCACCTCTTAAATTACCTAAGAAACAAAGTAAGATAAAAAATGAGGCACAACATATGAGTCAAACTTTCCACATACCAGAAAAGCATTATAGGCAAATATGCTATAATTTCACCATTGTAAACATCTCCACCAAACAAAAAATGCTGTAGGTTTCCCCCTCCCCCAATGAAAAATAATGGAGTTGGAGAAATCAACCAAAAATGTATGGTTTATCAACTTTAACAATAAATAGATAAATAATTTATGTCTCATATTGGCAGTGATCTATGTTCATACCATATACATCAATTTTCTTCATTTCCTTCTGCTTTCTAGTCTATCACTTGTTGATTGGAGAAATGGATTCATTAGTTCAAAAAAAAATTGGCACACAAATAACATTGATGCAAATACATTCAATGTCAAATTTTAAACTTACACTGATTTTCTTTGTAAATAAATCATATGCAATGGCCAGAAAGAAGCAATGAGTATAAAGAAATGGATAAGGGTTTAAAGCTTGATACAAAAAGATTTTTTTCTGTATGAATCACACAAGCAGCAGTTCTATCACTATATAAAACTCTTAAGGATATAAGATGTTAAAGCCAAACATATGAAAACTCTAAGGATTTTAACATGGTTGACCACTAGGTTGCCAACAGCACACAACAACCAAGAAGTTACCAACACTTGGAAATTTTGGTCCAGGAATAACCAGACCCCACCCCCCCAATTCAGAGTAGGATATATGACATGCAAACTACACCAATCATACATTGCAGTTAGCATGCCCGATATCCTACTCCCCCAACATTTTGGCTGCTTACAGAAGGATAAATATATTTCAGCTATCATAATTGGATGCTCCCCACTAGACCCATTAGCTCAGACAAAGCAAATATGCTTTCCATGTACATCAAAGGCAATGATAATCATCCATTTTAGCTTTTTCATTGGGAAAACTGCTAAAACTGGTCTAGATACCCACAAGCTTGGCCAACAAAGACTTATGTTCCATGTATGTCATAGGACAATGGCAATCCTCCATTTTACTTATCTTTTAAGAAAGAAGCTAAAATGTAGAGCTTTGTAAGGCTAACAGTCATACTCATTACTACCTTAACTACAGATTTGTATTTTGTACGTGATTCTGTATCTAGTTGTAATGAACTGTGATTATACCACTGCATGCATTAAGCCTTGGAGGTTATGAGAAAATAAAGTAAACAGGGGTCCATCCAGAGCAATGCTTGAACAAACAAATTGATAGGACATGTACGATAAGCAGGAAGTTTGTGGGATGATTTCAGGACCATGTAGAAGCAGGCTTGATTATACAAACAGATATACATGTATGAGAAAAAAGTATAAACTTAAAAGAAAACTGAAGCAGCATCTCAACATTAGGCTTTATATAACTAACCTTTGCCCGCCTTGCAAGAGATGAAAGAATGCCATCCCTCTCTGTACAAAACATTTCAAAAGACTCGTCTCCATTCTACAAGAAGCATTCACAATGAGTACAGAAGTCAGAAGGTAAACTTAAATATGTCAATACTCAAACCAGGGTTTTCTGGAAAAAAATATAAAATATCCGGTTACAAGCATATACCTGTGGGGGATTCATTATAAGACTCGCCAGTATCTGGCCTGAAATGTTAGAGCAAAGATTCACTGTGGCCAATTTATATAATTGATCCTTGACATCACTGTCAAGTCCAGTAACCTCCATATAGCCACCTCTTTTACCACATTCACCATAATACCCTGCAAATTGTGACAATTATTGAGTTGCATGGTTTATCTGAACACAGAAAAATCTTATTTGAACATATATAGAAACTCTATTTATGCCTGCAATACATAAGCTACAAAATGTAACTGCAGCAATCTCAAACACCAACATCAAACAAATTGAGAAAATCATAACTTCATCCAACTGTTAAACACAATAAGTGATATGGAAGTCAAGAGTCATTTGATGGAATTAATTGTGCTTAAATATTAATATTTCCTGATGGTATAATTGTTCGGTTCAAGTTTATGGAATCAATATATCAGTTGGAAGCCTTATTTTCATTAATAACACACGGAAAAGAATGAGCTAAGAGAACTGCTTCAAATGTTAATTCAACATAGAGAGTCAACTACTGCGTGAAATCTATCTCAAAGGCCTCTCCGAATGTGAAAGTAGGTATCATGAAATATGCTTTTACCAAACAATCCTAAGATCATAACTTCATGACAGATGCACAAAAAATCCTCTAATCATTATCCGTTGATGACTAACCATTAGAACTCTATGGCTCATGGGCATCTTTTCATCTCTTTATTAAGGTGTATTTTAATTTTTTAATCCATATATTCATGATAAGAATATGATTAGCATGTAAATAGCTAAGAAGCATGAAACTTAATGTCAGATAAATAGTCTCTAAGAGCCAAAGATTTCCAAAAAGTAGGCCTTCCTAGTGAATCTGCTCCCTGAAAAGATAAAGAAAAGGCGCATTAATTCCAAATGCTTTTCATAACTCAATGAGTTTTTTCAGTTTAAAGCCTCTGTAATGGGGCCCTGATTATGGTACAACCATTGAAGACTGAAGCTGGAGCATCGAGAACATAGAATAAAGAAAAAACTGACTGCTACAGTATGGCCTGCTTCCTCTATATTTCAATCCTTTGTATCACTTTCTGTGGAGAATTGAGTTTTTCGAAGGCTAAATAACATATGGTCTGCTTTTCTTGACAGAAATGAACTCTTGAGCAAAGAAATACCCATAATATAAGTTTTTCTTATGTACCCATATATATTTCTTTAATTCCATCCAGAATCACTGCTTACAAATAGTATCTCAAAAAATGGCACTTTATCTGTGATTTGAACGGTATAAAGCCAGGAATGTAAAAAGAGCTCAGAACTCCAATAATCTATCGTCCAAGTACCCAGAGATGGCAATCATGAACATCTTTGCAGAATTTAGTAGCATGGCTCTGTGAACATCCAAATTATTAATTTACAAGCATTTACACAAAATGTCTACAAAGCAAGTTTCAATTTTTTAAACTTTGAATTGAAAATTTGAATAACTATCGAATAGCTCTGACATTAATTGGTAATTTACCACAGACGTTCATTCATTCTTAAAGAACCCGAGCAGCAAACAATAGGAGTAGAATGCACCATAAAAGTTTACCATGTAGAAGTATTAGGGAAAGCTCCAAAAGATTATGTCTTGTCAAATAGATATCCACCAAAATTAATACAATAGTCACCATACATCTTTTACATGTATATACTTATTTCAGAAAGATGAAAGATTTTGAAATTTTCCAATTTCCAACTAATATTTAAGCTATATAGAATATTTCAGTTTTTATATCTGACAATATTCATTAACATCCAAAATGAGAGATAGGAAGTCACTCGCTTTAAGTACCTTTGGATACCGACTGGTAAGATACAAGACAAATGTCCTTTTCGCTGTAGCCTATGCTCCTTGCAATCTTTTTGAAAGAGTGGAATTCTTTGTTATCCACATAAACATTGTCCTGGTAAACCTGCATTTCCCAAATACTAAATCAATCTAAATATTCACAGTTACACAAAAGTTTTAACTTTTTTTTCTCAAATCTATATTAGTGGCAACTATTCCACCAAAAATAACTCAAGAATCAATTTCATGTCTTGTATACTACTGATTCACTATCAATTCAATTAAGTAATATAATTGGCACAGACAGTCCTCAAGGAGCAAAATCTTGTTTTTAGAAAATTATGATAGAGAATTTATTTTCTACAATAAGTCATAGCTAAGAAAGAAAATTATAAACCAATAGTAATATGTGGTTAAAAGAGCTACCTCATCAGCAAGAAGAACCAAGCCTTCACTCTTGCAAAACCGCACTATCTCTTGTTGGTTTTCCTCTGATAGAACCTTCATGACATTTCAAGTGTTATCAAGAGAGTGCTGCAAAAGACTGAAACTTTAAGAATAACTATAAATCCAGTTTTCCAATTAGCCATGCTCAATTTATTTAGAAGGCATGCAATTGCAGTATTGCTTTCCATTATCATACAATAGTGCATAGAAGGCTTAAAGTGCATTCGGGCTTCTAAGAATTCAAGTACAATTAGTCTAGTATGGACCTCAGAAAATTGTGATACCAAATTTATTGCTTTGAACTACATGTGGCTCACCTGACCCGTGGGATTTCCAGGATTTATAACAACAATAGCCCGAACATCAATTCCATTTAAGCGAGCTGCTTTCAGCTGTTCTTTGACCTCAGATATTTCCAATCCCCATCCGGTTGCCTCATTTAAGTAGTATGGAACCTACAAATATAGAGAAATGATTAATTAATAAACTTTCTTAAAGCCACTCAAAGTCAAACATGCAAAAGGCATCCCCTAATGGAAAATTCCCAAAAACAGGTGAAGAATGCCAATTCTTTGTATAAAGTCAAAATAAAACCCACCCTAGACAAGAATGCCAACTCTTTGTATAAAGTCAAAATAAACCCACTCTAGACAAGAATGCCAATTCTTTGTATAAAGTCAAAATAAATCCACTCTAGACATACATACCAGTTTCCCACCATGAAGGGCAATAGATGCTGAGTAAAGTGGATACTGTGGAATTGGACAAAGAATTCCATCCTTTTCTGACCCTATAAGCAACTGCATCATCATATGAACCTGTACGTGTCATATCCAATACAATCGTTAGCATGCATATCTTCCCAAACAGCTTGTAGCTTGTGGGGACTATGATAAATAAAACATAAGAATCCAGGCTAGCAAATTCTTCAGTCAGTGCTATAGTCTAATTTACCCCAGGACTTGCTCCATCAGTCAAATAAAGGTCATCTGGATTCGAAGGAAAACCATCACGTTTAGCAATACCCCTGGCAATCTCATCACGTAATGACTTAACACCCTGTGAATGTCAAACAAGTTAGATACACACATAGGGCATATTACAAGAAAACTATCAATATTGAGCATTTTCTTTAAAATGTTTGTAAAAACCACAATCACACTCATGGAGTTCCCTTCATAGAAACAAAAACATAGCATGATGCAATGACATAAATGGTTGGATGAGATTATAAAATATAAGACCTTTGGACTAATTGTTGTCTTTTGATTTTGCCACACTGGACAACTCAAACAGAAGACTCTCAAACACAGGAATGGACAACTGGCAAGCAAAGATTAACTTGTTGCTTCCTTAATTGTTTGGAGGTATACAGATTGACAACAAATCAAGCACAGTATCTATATCAAGGCTGGCCGTCAAATTAAAGGAAACATAAATTAATGATAAATAATACAATACTAAGATAATAAAAATATAAAACTTTTGTGAAGGTAAATAGCTAGATTTAAAATCATCCCATCTGTGTTACAGTTGGCGAGCCCAAATGCATTAACATGCTTTCAGATGGAAGTATGATAATGTAATTTAATAATTTATTCATTTGAGTGCAGCTTATGCTGAGTATTCAATATTTATCTCCAATAAGACATCATACTGTAAGAATT
This sequence comes from Sequoia sempervirens, assembly GCA_007258455.2. Taxonomy (NCBI): domain Eukaryota; kingdom Viridiplantae; phylum Streptophyta; class Pinopsida; order Cupressales; family Cupressaceae; genus Sequoia; species Sequoia sempervirens. The sequence continues at coordinate 6,079 of VDFB02147279.1, read as the reverse complement.
TGGAAATTAAATTGTTAATTCAAAAACTAATTGACCAATCACAATTCTATAATCCTATGTAATAGATCATCACAACACCGGGAGTTTGATACATTATCTTTTACTTCAAAATTTGACTTAACAGTAGACTTCACGATTTTAATGTTTCATTTAACAGAGGAAAGAGTGGCAGATATGGCTACATCCTCCAAGAATGGGAATGTGCATTGACCATTGCAACTTTAACATGTTTAATCTCCAATCTAATTTATCAATTTGTCTTGAGTTTTTCAAATATTAACCATAATGATGAGAGCCTTCTTAAACATAATACTGGTTGTGCATGAGGAACCATTGATTAATTTTTTGGCTAATGCAACTAGTTAATGATGGGTATGATTGATTGTTTTATTGCTAGATTATAACTTATTCTTTATGGAGAAGACACAATAAACACAGACAGTGTACGGGAATGGGAGAGGGAGAGTACACAAAGGAAAGAACAGTTGTGTGTTGGCTATCGCCAGCTTATATCTTTGTTTTTCCCTTAATTTAAATCATAACTATAGGAGCCTTTTAAGGATAATGATGTTTGCTTTGTATCAGGACTACTTATTATGGTTTTTTCATTTTAGTTTAATCCTACTATTTAATGATGGTTATGATTGGTTATGATGATAATAGGTGACATGTAATGAAGGAAATGACATTATAAACACAAATCTCATATATATGGAAATGGGAAAGGATAAGCCCGTGATCTTTCACTTTTCTCTATGGTATATATAAATCATTAGATCCCCACTCTTACCCCACAAGTTAAGCTTATCTTTTGCTCGCCATTTGTGGGTTACTAGGAAATTTGAAAGTGATGATGATATTAAAAGGAACCATCTCTTTTCATGCAGCTCGATGAGCAAGACATGAATAATCAAATTATTGTTTAGAATAAAAAAGAAGAAAATAAAGTATAAACAATATTGAAAACATATAACTTAAAACTTTAATACTCCTTATTGGCGTATCCTTTGCAACTGATTGTACAACTGCCAGTAGTACACGGAGAGGTACAAACTATTGACTTAGGAGGCACTGCCAACATCTGCAAGCCATGGAATTTTGAAACACAGATTTACAGGGATAAACAAATTGTAGCCTATTACAATGATGGATCTAATCCATCCTCCAACATAAAAATTTCATAGTAGATCATTTGACTTCTTCACACTATGCTAAAGTTGATTTGCAGATATAAGTTTTTTATATAGATTTCCCAACCTGTTTATTCAATGATGGATATGCAGAATCAACATAGATAGAAAAATAAGTTTCAATGTATCTAATACCTGGCTATGACTGTAGGCTCCAGTAGCTCTTCCCGGAACTCCATCTAGGATTTGCCAAGCCCTATCTATAGAATCAGAACTGTAACAACAGTTGTTAGTATCTTAACACCAATGAAAAGGTTTATGAACAAAAAAATTACAACAGAAATTGCGAAATATTTTAGTGGGCTTTGAAACTTGTAAAATAGTAGCATGTGTAGATTGGCCTACCTAAAGATGCCATGTGTTTCGTCTTTGTCCAAAAGTGCTGGATGGTCACATAACGCTAGCACCTGTACAATAATCATTGAGAAAATGGAGTTAACAAAACATAAGGTTAAAGCTTCCACAAATCATGTCAATTGACAGATACACAAATAAGTTAATAACAAAAACTAAAAGAAATAAACCTCTCGGAAAAATGTAATGGGCTGCTGACCCAAGGAATGTGGATTTCCAATATTGCAATAAATAATCTGCAATTACAAAGCATGGTTCAGTTCAATGAATAACTTACTGTCTCTAGAAAGATATATGAATAAAAAAAGTAAATTAATGCCTTAACCTGTTTCTATCACCAATTTAAAAAATTCAAATGTAGAAATGTGTTCCCTAATTTATAATAGAAACAATTAACAAGTGTTCATAAAGAAAATACGACTTACCTACCATGAAAACTGAATGTAAAAAGTATGTTAACTACAAATTTCTGTGATAATACTACCATATATCTGATTATTTATAACAAAATGACTTAATGCTGAAGGATAGACCATATCTGTAATGCCGTTAGTTAAATATTTTGACTGATTTAGCACAAAGTAGTTGTAGTTGTGCTTGCCAAATTCAAAACAGTCTTAAGGAAAATGCTACCCATGGAGAAAGGGTGAATTTCGTGAAGGCTAATCACAAACTAAGATTCATTGCAGCTTCATTAATTGACTGGAGTGCAGGTGATATTCAGGACATGATCTGAATAATCCCTCAACTGGAAATGCTGTGCCAACAGGAATCCACCAAAGTTAAACCTTTGCACATGAATCCTCAATGACAAAACAATGTGATGCTGTTGCCGAAAGGACAACAATCAGAACTACAAGGCAGAGTTTAAGTGATAGGCCAAACACATATTCACAGGAGAGGTTCATTATAAACCCGCACAACCACAAAATATGGCATTTGCAGATAGGAGATTCTTTACAGGAAGTGCATTAGCATGGTAACACAAAGTAAGAACCCTAAAGCTGTAGAAGTTTTTTATTTGTTATAGTGATCAATTAAGGCAAATTAAGTACCAAATTAGAAGATTGGCAATTTACAACTTGTTGCTACAGAACATTATTGAAAATATTCGAGCAAATATGTTATGGCCTAAGCATGTGCCCAAAAGGATGATAATTTGCAGGTATACAGAAGGCATAGTAATACAGGATGCCAAAAGACACAGAAGTTTTCATTAGAACTTAGAATCAATTCAGATGAGCAGACATGCTGAGAAATGTAGAATATTGTGAATTTTGGATTATAAAGTAATAAAAGGCCCAATTGAACTTATCAAGAACTCAAAATTAAATTTCAAAACCAAAACTCAGAAAAATCTCAGCATTATCAGAAGACCGTTGGCCATTACACCTTAATATAAAGATGGGAAAGCAGCTAACATTATCCAAAGGTAGCTCAAGTGACACATGCAGAAGCAATTATTTGACAGAATTAATTAAGAATAACGATCAGTGAGTATCAATGACACAAGGCATCATGGCTAGTGTAACAAACATAATAGGGATCTTGCACATAAAGCACAAGGACTACTAGGTTACTAGCCCACATAATATTTATTCCTTATCAACACACTAATATTAATTACATATGAGTTTTATAAGTAATTCTGGCTAATGTTTATTCTTTCATAATAATCACTAATATTAATTCCTTATCAACACATAAATAAACAACCATAAGCTTGGTGATGCCTGTAAGAAATGAAATCAAAACTGTGCAAGGAAAAGGGAGAGCTTAACAAATCAAGATTGTGTCACATATGTACATAACTACGTAGATAATTATATTTTTGTGTCACTTCGTTATCTTTTTTGTATCCAATATCTCATTGTTAAAAACGCATAAATCTTAGCCTTCCATAAAATTTACTAATATTGATTCCTAATAACACAAATAATAGCAATCATAAGCTACAGAAGGCCCAGAAGGGATGACAACTAAACCATACAGGGTGGAGAGAGGATCTAACACATGCAGATTGTATCGCATATAAGTGTATATTATTATTTAACAAATGAATTAAACTAAACTAATACATGACCATCCCACTCTATATTATTTTTTTTAATTAAAAACACATAAATCTTAGCCTTCATAAAATTTACTAATATTGATTCCTAATAACACAAATAATAACAATCATAAGCTAGGGAGGGCCAATAAGGGATGACAACTAAAACCATACAGGTTGGAGAGAGGATCTAGCATTACAAATTGTATCGCATATTTAGGTGTAAATTATTATTTAACAAATGAATTAAAAATAAACTAATGTATGACTCATCCCATTCTATATTATTTTTGTATTATTCTAAGAACAAAAAATTATGTGGAAATTAAGATCACATTCCATATGCCTTCACAAACATATTCTATATCAATGGTTTTCCAACAAAAATAATGTAATGTCCCCACTCTAGTCAGTTACAAGAGCAGTTGAGTTAGCCTATTTCTTGGACCCTCGTAGGCTGGATTTGGTTAGGGGTCAGCCACCATTTTGGTGGGTATTCATTCCCTCCTTCACTTCAGTATTGGTTTTAGTAAAGGCGCTTTTCGTTCAATGTTCGCCAACTCGACATCAAAAAATACTGAGTTTGGAGTGAGTTGTGATTATTTTTGTGGTTAAGTTAATTATTTAACTTAAATGATTTATTATAAAGTCAAATTGACTTTATAAAGTGATGCCACTTAAATATATTTTAAAGTGATGTCACTTAAATATATTATAAAGTGATAAAATATATCACTTAAGTCAAAAAGGTGTGCTCACTTGAAAAAGTGAATTTAAAAACTATTGAAAAGTATTTAAATACATTTCAATGTATTTAAATGTCACAAGTGTGTGGCTTCTTGGAAAAGCATGCCTTTTGGAGATATAAGGGAGAATTTTCAATTAAAACTCACCTTTTGATCATTTGACATTACATATTATATTCTTCTTTGTGGTTTTTGTCTGAGGACAAGGGTTTTAGAAAATTCTTCTTTGGAGAGCATAAATTCTTCATAGATCTATGATTGTGAGACTGTGAAATACCAATTGAATGGTTGCTATTGAGTGAGCTTCATATAGGAGTTCATATATGCTTTCAGGGTTTAATTTCAGAAGTTTTCAGTTTGAAATAAGGAAGAGGGCTTCACATCTAGGACACCATCTTCAACAATCTTTGCAGCTTAGAATAAAGAATCTTCATTCTTCTTGTTGGCCATACTATCTTCTTTGTTGGTTGTACCTTCCTAGGGTGGCATGTTTCTTCTAAAGGTTGAAACGCCTTTCTTATTGGCCATATCTTGGTTCCATCTTGGGTGCCTACACTTTTCAACAACTTTCATCTAGTTTCTATGTGAGAGAAAGTAGATCCAGAGCTTTGGTGTAGCATTTAGTCAGTTTCAACCATTCCTACCTAGCATGTGCAAAATTTATTATTCATCTAGAGGGTTTCGGGTATGTCTTTTGTATGCAATTTTTTTGTATGAATTGCCTAATCTACAATACAATTACAGTTTCTCAGATTAAGCTTTAAATTTAGTTTTATTTCCATTTATGCTTGGCACACTGTCTACTTTTCTCTAAAAATTCTTCTTAAAAAATTCAACAAAACACAAAAGCCAAGCCAGTGAAAGTTAGAGAGGTTGAACTAGAGCCAAATAGGTTCATCCCACAATGAATCTTGACAACAAGATGATTTCTATAACAACAAAGAATTCAGATGGTATGAGCTATCAAAAAGGATGACTTCAAAAATAAACAAATGGAGTAGCATTGGATTTTAATTTCAATTGAAAGATGCATAATTAGACTGTGGGATTCAAAGATTCAATCTTGTCTAAGCTGGTCCATACAAGCAATGAAATGAATTGAAATGGGATTGCTTCTTCAGGTCACCAAAACCATGTGATCAAAAATGCCTTGCGAATATGAAAGATGCAAATTACATACCTCACTAAAAGGAAGTAAAGATGATTTAGTTTGCAATTCCTGTTGTAAGTGCTGCCAAGGAAAAATAGAAAAGGAGAAACTTCAAATTAGCAATAAGATAGATCAAGAATATGAAAGATAAAAAAATCCATACAATCACTTATAAAGTTATTAACATGAATAATGCCAGTTCACCTGCTCTCATTAACCTATTTGGTACTAGCATGCTTTAGCTTGAATACTGTTCTGTGCAAAGACAACATAATCTATGCCCATTTTCATTTGTGAAAGGAAATAACATGGTAAGAAAAATGTAACCATTCCACATTTCACATGTGCAAGAAAATATTGGATGTAATAGAATTAGAAACCATTTACTAGATATAAAATACTTCTCTGAATTGCATCAGATGTTAAAGTGAACACTTCAGCTTCATTGTGAAAGAGGAAAGACAAAATAATCTAATTGTAGTTTCACTCCTGAGATGAAATAAACAATGCAGTGAAAACTATTTAAAGATAAAATAAGTTTGGATCACGTCAAATAGAATTATGTAGAGTTGTATGTTGTTCTTTC
>VDFB02147277.1:0-10357 GCA_007258455.2 Sequoia sempervirens | reverse complement strand
ATTAACTAATAACTCATTACTAATTAATTTCTATTATATCATATAAATCTTATGATACTTAATATATTATACTTTTATTAGAAAAATAATAATATGCTTGTACACTCTTTCATCTGATGACTTAAAAAAATAATAAGTTAATTAGTGATGGTCATTAAACAATGAATAAAATATCAAACTTAACCCTAAAAATAAATTGATCTTTGTGCCCATCTCTTTTGGTTACACCTAAACCATGAGAGCATATCCATGTATGCTTAAATTTCCTTACCTAATGACTCCTAAAGATTACTACTATTCGGCCCAGCCTACGCTCAATGTCAAATTACCTACGAATGCATTTCCCATTCAAAGTAAACATAAGGATCTTCTTTGGCATGTGTTTGGGGAGCAAAAATAAAGCTAAGGTTTCCTGCGCATGTCATATAAAAGAATAGAATGACGAACAAGGAGAAGAAAAGGAAGAGCGTTCAATCATAGTGGTTTTGACATATTAGTATTCATGGGAACAATCACATTTTAATCAAACCATACTACTCTATTATAAGTAATAGCCCGTGGTATTAGTAGCCCAAAATTTAATAGTTAAAGGTAAATTTAAAATGACTAACTATTGATTATTATTTAAAGGGATCAGATATAAAAAAAACAAGTTAGGTATTTGAGAAAGGGAAAAATAATTAAAAAAATTATTTGCATCTAAAAGTTTTTATTATATCTTAAATTATTAAGCATGTCAAATTAGTATTTTATTGAACAGGAAAAGAGAAGACTTAATAGATTTTCCAGCAGGTCTATAATGGGTTTGAATTTTACATGGTGCATCTAGAAGCACATAGATAATAAAGTTGGAGCAAAGAAAAGAATCTCATCCCACATATTTGTTTCCTTGAAACATCACTAAATTCAATGAATTTGGAAAGTCAAATGTTTAATTAATGTTGATTTTTATAAAAAGTTGATTTTTATAATCATAAAAAGTTGAGTGATGTGATTGTAAAGTTTGTATATTTTTGATAATTTTTTTGGGTGTGCAAGATTGTCAATGCACCCACATCCTCTTACATCAAACACCCTGGGTAAGAAGAAATATTTCATGAATTGAAAACTTGTGAACATTTAAAAATTGTATGTGTATTTTTTATCAACTTATTTTCCTTATCCATTTGATTTCTCTTCTTCTTCACCTTACTATGTACCTTTATGTCTCTTCTCCTTTTCATTTTTCTCTTTTTTTTCTTCTCATAAATTTCATCTTGCTACAAATTAAATTCTTCCATGGCTCATCTTCATATTCTACTTCATCATCTCTCGCATTTGCATATAAATCAACACTATCAATCTCATAGAAATCAATGAATTATTTTTTCACATTACCTTCACCTATTTGTTCTTCACTGTCTTCTTCCTACATAGCCAAATTAATAACACCTTGTTGTATCTCATCTTGTAACATCTTATAGTTGCACTCTTCCACTTCTCAAATATACTATACAAATTCATAAATAAAACAAAGAAGCCAATCAAATATGATATTCAACTTGATTTTGTACACGTTTCTAAATATTCCACACCTAGATCTAATTCAAACGCTTACACTCTTAACCCATATTTTAATCTATTTAAATACTTCCTTATCCGTGTGATTATAATAGGGTTGAATGAAACTTAAGATTTTGAGCTCCCTCAATCAATTCCCAAAAATTTCTGCAACTAGAATTTATTTATACTTCTACTTTTACTTTTATTGTTATAAAAGTCAGAGTAAAACTAGTTTGTGGTATCAAAACTTAATTTGTTTTTTCAAAGTTTAGTTTTTGTTAGAAGGAACGATGAAAGTGAGTCTAGCCTAACGATCCATGCTAAAATAACTACGAATTCATTTCTGGTGAGTTATATTATTATGTCCCCTTCAAAGCAAGCATACTCTATAATAGTTAAGGGTAATAGTAGCATAGAATTCAATAGTTAAAAGTAAATCTAAAATTATTAAATATTGGCTATTATTTAAATGGACCACACAAAACCACGACTTCGGTGCGAGAAAGGAAAAAGATCAATTAAAAATAATTATTTGCATATATTATTTTTTAGAATATTTTAAATTATTAAACATGTCACATTAGTACTTGGTTGAGTAAAAAAAAGGAATGATATAATTGGTCCACAATGGGTTTGAAATTTGTATGGTTCACATCTAGAAGTGAATAGATAATGAAGTTGAGGCAAAGAAAAGGACCACATCTCATACATTTGTTTCTTTAAAACATCATTAAGTTTAATAAATTTGAAATATCAATTAATTTGAATTTCGATTATTTAATGAGTGCTGATTATTATTGCTATTAGCCTATCTCAAGTTAATCCATATAATTTTGAAATATATTGATTGGGTGCATCAAATATCATAATTGCCTTGACCTTGAATTTCTGTACCAGCACTGTCATCTGTGATGGTCAAAATAAATCAAAAGCCTCTACCAAGAATATTTAAATCATAAACAAACTATGTGTCTAATTAAAAGAATACACTTAAGAAACTAGATATATCAATATACTTTTGGATTTAGTGAAGCTTAGAAGTGGTTGATACTATAGAAAAAACACATATGTTGGTTAATGAAAAAATTTCAATTAATTTTTTTTTTAAATATTTAATCTCGACTATAGAGAGCCATGTGTTACTATAGAATAACATGTCCTTTAGATTTATGAGTGACATTCAAACAAACTAGAAAGTGGATGAATCCTCTTGTCTAATCTAGATGCATCATTAACTATCATGTTTGTCTCATTTATTAATACGAAAACACTATTTTTTTTAAGGAGTCTAGGAATAATGAATATTAATAATTATTCAATGGTAACAATGTTCATTGCATAAATAAAAATAGACTTTTGAAGAGCAACTTTTTGTGATATTGTAGAAGAAAGTAGATTCAAGATAGTTGAATTTTATAAAGAAAGAGAAGTTAGTCAAGTATGGTATTCAAATTTAATTTTATGCATAGAAGCAAATGTTCTAAGTATTTCATACTTAGATCTTCTAATTCAAACACTTGTACTCTTTCACCACACATTTTAACAAATTTATATACTTCTTTATCATGATTATGAAAAGGTTGAATAAAAATTAAGATTTTGAGCTCCCTTGCCCACAATGCCCTTGATAAATTCGAAAACAATTCTACAAATAAGATTTATTCCTACTTTAATTTTTTATTTTACTATTACAAAATTCAAAGTAAAATTTGTTTGAGAAAATTACCTCAATTATGGTATTAAAACTAAAATTATTTTTTTGTCAAAGTTGATTTTTATTAGAAGAAAAGATAGTAGTTGTGTTTATATGAAAATTATTGATGATTATATTATAAGTATTATCTTGTATGTTGATGCCATTTTTACTGTTAATAATAAGGAAATCATTAGGGAGATTAACACTCAATTTTTTTTTGCATTTGACATGAATGATTAGGGATATAAAATTGTATCTTAAAGATATAAATTAGAAAGGGACAAGCTCAAAGAAACCTTCAGCTCAATCAAAATAAATATGTCAATGCTATTTTGTGCTAATTTACTCTATAGGACTACAAACTATTGAGTATTCATTTCCCTATAGGCACTCAGATTTCACTATGCATGCATCTCAAGTTGTTCATGACAATTTTAAAAATATGTATAATGCTTCTTATTCTTGTTATTTGGGTAGCCTAATGTATGCAATGGTTTGTACTAGGTCAAATATTACCCAAGTTATGAGAGTTCTAAGCAATTTTATTTCTAACGGTAATATAGAGAATAAGACTTGTGTGAAGAGGGTATTTAGATAAATATATGTAATTCTAATTATTCATCATATTATCATAGTTCTAATTACTTAGTAAATTTATTGGACATACAAGGAATTTTTGATGCAAATTAGCTAGGTGTTTTTGATAGTCAAAGGTCAATTAATGACTATGTATTTTCCTTATTTAGTAGTGTTTTTAGTTGGATGAGTAAGTGGTAACCTATAGTTTCTTTTTCTACTACTAAAGTAGACTATATTTTTGTCAAACATATTTATAAAGAGATTGTTTTCCTATATAGGTTCTTTTTATTTTTGATTTAAATGATATTCATCTGCAAAGAATTCTTAAATATATAATTTATCTATAAATTAGAATACAATGAGATGTGGTAAGTTTTTGAAGAGAAAGTGATTATGTGTAGGGTGGTAAGTAGCTATATAATTTAATGTGGTAATATGTTGTGAGTTTCAAATATTTTTGTTATAGTATGCATGTTGGATTACATATGTTAATATTACAATAACAACTACAAGAAATTTAAAGGAGAGCTCAAGAATATGTACTAAGCATGTGTGGATACAATTTAACCATTATCCTCAATATTTTTTACAAATTCTTCCCTCTTCCAGTCTTCACATTGATCTCTAGGAAGTTCCCCATAATCCAAAAATTTGTTTCCTTCAAGAAAACACTCAATAAAATTAGCTGAGAACCCTCCCTCAAACCTAAAAAGGATAGTTATGAGTGACATGAAACTCATCATTAATAAATGAGGTGGTGATACATGGACTTGTATTAATCCATTACCCCATCTCACAAAGCTTAATAAAGTTACCATTCCATCATGTTTTTTGATGTGGTTGTAAGTGACATAATACATATATACTTTTACAATTGAAACCTATCTCTCTTGAAATATTTTAAATTCAAGCATAATTTAAAATCCCAAGGCTTTAATCATCAACTTTTGACATATTGGGTTCTCTCAAGGTTCATTGCATTTTACTATTTCCATAGAGGGACTTATGATTTGAAAACCTTTACCTACAAGCATTAGATACACAATGAGCTATAATATATTTTACTAGATATTATAGGACTTGAAAAATTTTACTATTATTTCAATAATCACTAGAAATGATAAGTAGTTCTATGATTAGTTCTTCTAAAAATATCTGTGTATTTCTAAAGATCTGTAAATTTTCTAATTTATGAAAAAAATATGAGGGTCTTCAAAATTTCAATTTTATTTTTCTCTACCTTTTAAGTTTACTCAATTATTTAATAGTTTATAGTGTTACTTCATGGATTCTTTTATGCTTAAATATTTTCTTAGAGTTGACTCTATAAGTTTAGATTCTCTCAAAAAACAAAAGACAAAAGATTAAAGGAGAAGGAAGAGAAAGGGTTAGGAATTTTAGACTTTCAACAATTGCATAAGCATATTTTTGAAGAAATGTAAGCTAAAATACAAACTATTATTATTTCACCAAAATTCTTCACAACTACATAAATAACAATGCAAAATACTTGAAATTGCACCAAAATATTGTCATAGAAATTGTATATTTCACATAATCTTATCAATTACAATCATGTTAAATTTACAATTAGGAATGAACTTTGATCAACCTCAACATCATAAATATTTAAAAAAATATGAAAGTGTTCTTATTGACTATGAATATAAACCATGTAGTGATCTAGAAGTTAGCAACTCGTTAACTTCAGATCCATGGTAATTAACAATTTTTGACCTCCTTTAAAAAATGAATGAATTGGTCCCTCTTATGGAAGAAGGATACTAGAAGTCAGTTACAATTCAAATGGATTATATTAAATCAAAATAATTGAATGACAAGAGTTCAATAAGAATGTATGTTTGACATTAGTAAATTGCTAGTTTGGAAATAAAAATATTCTTTCAAGATTCACATATTTAACAAGTAGCACAAAAAACTCAAGATACAATTTTTTGAAGTATATTCCTCAATGACATGACATATAGCAGAAAACACCCAAATTGTATATAGGAAAATTTGATAACAACCCCTTATTCATCCTTCACCATCAAATTTAACCAATACTTACTATCTTATATATTTATTTATAAAAAACTATTTTGTAAGACATCCCATTGAGAGTTGATATCCTACAAAACTTGTAAGAGAAAAAAAATCCCAAAAAAATCAAGAAAGATACCTCCTTATGCTTCATTTAAGATATATTCAATAAAAAATATCTTCTCTTTCTTGTGGCCTATAGTCATTAAAAGAATATAAACATTTTCTTATTTTGTACTTCTATCAAAATTTTGGGATATCTTCCATCTATAATAGCCTATGCCAAAGATATCATGCATCTTTACCAAAATGGTATTTCTTCCTTTGATGTCTTTTTGATATCCCTTGATCAAAATTTTCTTCTTCATTATTTTATTCAATGTATCTCCATTTAACTTATATGCATGGTTGTTTAAAGCACTAACAAAATCCTTGATGAATTTCTTGAAAATTTCATTTCCCACCTTCATGATCAAAATTTTCCATATCATTGACTTGATTGGTCATTTTATCATTGAAAGGAAACTCTTCATATCTTAAATTTCCTACTTTTTTCTTTACATATTTTTAATTTCTCTAGAAGGTTTAATCCACAATGTACTTATCCATCCTTAGTTGTGTAATCAAGGTCTTTATTTTGGCAATAGTCTCAGTAGCAACTATGCCCTATCTCAAGAGCATCTCATCATCATGTTTCTCCAATCCCTATAACCTAGAAATTTTGATGTCATATTGCTCCAATATATCCTCACAACTCTTTCATAAATTGTTAGCTTTATCTTCCCTTTCTACTACTTTTATGTTTTTCTTTGAAAATTTATGTTTTTCTTTCTCTTTATCTTTCATTGAAACTATATACATGAAATAAAATTATAAGTGACATTTATATATAGAAATATAGTGACATAATAATGTGCCCCTTTACGTTTTCTCACTTGTTTGGATCCTCCTAATTAGAATGGACTTAATTATGCCTTAATTTAGTGAACTGTAATACGTATATTTGCATATACACATTAAGTTTAGGGGCCTATTAATTATTTGAGCTTAATTAGGCCTTAATTGATCCAATTCAAATCAAATCCAAGCCTATTTTATTATAATTTATGAAGAGGAAACCCAACATTCATTAATGCATTAACATAACACTCATTGAGCAATGTGTGTCCTAGGTTAAGGACCTAGGATCCATTTGTGCCCTAGGGTGAATGGGTCCTCCCTAAGTCCTAGGACCTAAAATTAAATTATGTTTTTGGTGTTATTTTAATGATTTCAAATCCATAATCCAATTTCGGCTTGTTTTATTTGGATTTCAGAAAATTAATGTTACACACCTATAAATACAAGGTTATTTCATCATTTCAAATCCTAAGAATCCTAAGAAGAGGCTAGCATTTTTTAAGAAGAATCCTAGCACTTTCAAGAGCATTTCAAGAGAAGCTCAAGAGCATTCAAAGGTAGGTTTATCAAATTTTTATTGTAGCAATCAAGATCCAATTGTCATATCAAAGTCTTCTTACATCATGCATGTTTTTTGAGCTAATATGGTGATGTAGGTTTTCATGATCCTATCAAGAATTCAAGGAATTATCTTAAGCACTATTTCAAGATCAAGATCCACGTCCATTGAAGCCATTTCATGCAAGTTGTAGACCTTCATTATCAAGATCTATCAAGGGTTTGGTGAGTTTCAACATTGCATTTGTTCATTCATCATTCCTTTATGCTATTTAATTTCATTTCAAGGTTTAATTACCAAAGCAGGTTTGACCAAGGAAAACCCCTATTCAACAAAAACAAAATATTTTTTTTGTCTTGATTTGTGTTTGCAGATTTAGGTGGAATAAAGCTTGAAAACATTTTGAAGAGAAAAATTAGAGAACTTATCAAAGTTGCAAAAGTTGTCATCTTAGGGAACAAAAACCCAATTACAAAATTTATTTCTAGCTTTCTAAACCTAAAACCTAGGAAAATTAAAGGATTTAGATCTATAGCAAAGGCTCCCAATAGTTGTAGAAAAACCCTCACTCAAGACCCATTCACCCTAAGGCGAATTAGTCCCAGATCAACTTCAGAAAAGCACTAAGCTGGTGACTAGTACACATCATCTTACCCTTCTTTGATATTTGATTTGATTTATAGTTCCACTTATTTTGAGTTTCATCTAGGCATCCAAGTTATAGATTGCATTTTGGAGTTAGTTTACTATTTTTTTATCTTTCTCCCTAAAGTGTTGTTTGATCTTGACACCCATCCTAGCACAAAACAAGAATTTTGTAGATCCCACTTTCAATTGATTCACCTCAAGGTTGTTAGTCAATTATTTGTGTGGATCTCATTTCTTGAATGAAATTAGAAAGATAGGGCCATCCTAGCCCCCTTTTTTATCCATCTTGGTCCAAAAAAACCCCTAATTTTCTATGTTTCAAGAAATACATGACATATACATGCATACATACATACATACATACATACATACATACATACATATATATATTAATTTCTTATACTTTAAGTTATGTTTCTTATATATAGCTTCAAGATGTTTGAGAATGGTTTAGATCTCAAGGAATTATAATGAAGGTTATAGATTTTGGAAGATCTTATAATTTTTTAGAAAATTAAATTTAAATGATTAGCAGGTTAAATTTTAGTAATTAGTAGGCCCCCATCACCTTACTCTATCTATCTCACTCTATCTATATTCATTGAACTCTATAACTCTCTCCCTCTCTCCCTATTTCCATCCCTTTCTATACCCCTCTCTCCTTCTCTTTCTATTTCTATGAAACTTTTCTATTCCCCTACCTATTACATCCTCCCTCTTTCATTCACTCTCTAATTCTCTCTATCTTCTCTCTTTGTCTAAACTTCTCTCTATCTCATGTATCCCTCTCTACCTCTCAGTCCCTTCATCCTACTTCCCTCTCGACTTCTCTCTATCTCACCAATTTTTCTATCCATATATATCTACATCCCTCCTTCCCTATGTCCCTCCCTCCGTCCCTCCGTCCCTACTTCTCTCCATCTCACTTGTCCCTCATCTATCCTTCTCTACTTTTTTCTATCTCACCTCTCTATATCTCTCTCCTCCCCTCCCTCTCCCTCCATCCATCTCCCCTCTCTCTTTCTCTTCATGTCTACTCTCTATCTCCACTCTCCATCTATATCTCTCTTCAGGTAAGAAGAAATAAGTAGAATGAGAGGTAGTGTGAGATATATAAATGGAGAGCTATGGAAGGAGGAATAGGTAGGTAGAGAGGGAGAGGGGAGATAGAGATTAGATAGAGAAAGGAGGGAGGGATAATGAGAAATGAAATGAGAGGTAGGTAGAGAGAGAGCTCGCAAGAGGAGTGATATAGAGAAGTAGAGAGAGGATTGAGGGAGAAAGGGAGAGTTGAGACAAAGGCAAGTATAGAGGGAAGGGGAGAGAGAGAGGGGGGGAGGGAGAGATAGAGGTGAGAGAAAAATTAGAGTGAAGGGAGAGGGAGAGGGAGAGAGAGAGGGGGGGAGGGAGGGAGAGATGCAGAGATAAAGAGGGAGAGGTAGAAAGGGAATGGAGGTAAAGAGAAGTAAAAAATGAAGTATTGAGATAGAGAGAACTAGAGAGGGAAGGGGAGAGAGGTAGGTAGAGAGAGGGAGAGGAGATATAGATAGAAGTAGAGTGGGAAGGAGGGAGGGAGAGAGAGAGGGGTAAGATAGAGAGGTAGAGAGAGATAGAGAGAGGGAGTGGGGATAAGGAGTGAGGGATGAGGGAAGAAGAAGTAGAGAGGGAGAATGAAAGAGAAATAAGTAGGGAGGTAGATAGAGGGAAGAGGTAGGGAACAAGAGAGATGTGATATAGAGAGAAGTAGAGAGGAGATAATAAGAGAGAGACGTGGGGAGGCAAGAGGGAGGGAGGGAGGAAGGAAGAGAGAGAGAGGGGGAGAGAGAGAATGAGAGATATAGAGAGGTAGATGCAAATAAAAAGAGACAAAGAAAAAGGAAAAGACAAAGAGATAGGGATAATGAGGGAGAGTGATAGAGAGAGAGGTTGAGGGAGGGAGTGAGGGAGAGGTAGAGAGGCAAAGAGGAAGGGGGGACATTAGGAAATAGAGAGAGGGGGAGAGTATGAGAAGTGAGATAAATAAAAGGAAAGAGGGAAGTAGAGAGAGGGAGAGGAGACAAAAGTAGGTAGAGAGAGGGAGAGGAGAGATAGAGAGAAATAGAGACAAAGATAGAGATAGAGACAAAAATAGAGACAAAGATATAGAGATGGAGACAAAGATAGAGAGACGTGGGCATAGAGAAAAATAGACATATTCATAGGGAGAGAGAGAGAGAGATAGGGTGAGGGAGGGAGTGAGGGAGAGGTAGGGATGGGTAGGTGATTTATAAATTATTAGAGAGGGAAGGAGGAAGGGGAGAGGCTGGCAGAGGGGGGGAAGAGGTAGATAGGGAGGGAGGGAGGGAGAAAGGGCGGGGGGAGAGAGAGAGAGAGAGAGAGAGAGAGAGAGA
>VDFB02147275.1:0-49658 GCA_007258455.2 Sequoia sempervirens | reverse complement strand
GAGACAATGCTCAATGGCAATCCATGGATCCTCACAATCTCTTTGAAGAAAAGATGAGCAATATAGCTAGCATCATGGATGGTCTTGCAAGGAATAAAATGACTCATTTTGCTAAACCTATCCACCACCACATAGACACTATCAAACCATGTCTTAGTTTTAGGGAGTCCTACCACAAAGTCCATGCTAACACATTCCCATGGTCTATTGGGAATGGGTAGAGGTTGATACAAACTTGCATTGCTAGCTCCACCCTTGGCTTTCATACGAACTACACACTGCTCCACATACCTTCTGACATCCCTTGGCAACTTGGGCCAATAATAGAACCTCTGTACTAATTCTATTGTCTTGTTGATACCAAAATGACCACTAAGACTACCATTGTGCTTCTCTTGGATAAGATTCTCTCTCATTGAACCTTTTGGAACACATAATTTATTCCCCTTGAACAAAAGTCCACTCTGCAATGTATACTCTAAGAATTGACTATGAAAGTGATTCTCAAAATCAGAACATACCTTATATGCTTCAGAGAAGTCTTCATCTTCTCCATAGAGATCCTTGAAACTCTCTATCCCAATGCTCTTTATTTGTAACTCTTGCACTGTCAGCAACCTCCTACTTAGTGCATCTGCCACCTTGTTCAACTGTCCCTTCTTGTGTTTGATAGTAAATGTGAAAGCTTGGAGGTATTCCATCCATTTCAAATGTCTATTGCTCAACTTCTCTTGTGTGTTGATGTAGCTAAGTGCCTGGTTATCAGTAAACACTACAAACTCTTTAGGTAGGAGATAATGCCTCCACTTTCTAAGTGACTATACTAGAGCATACAGTTCTAGGTCATAGGTAGAATACATTTTCTTAGCTTCATTGAGCTTTTCACTAAAGAAAGCTATAGGTCTGCCTTCCTGGCTTAGTACTCCTACTACAATTCCACTGGCATCACATTCCACAATGAATAACTTATCAAAACTAGGTAACAAAAGGATGGGTTGAGTTTCCACTTCTTGTTTTAGTTTCTCAAAACCCTTCTCAGCTTCAAGAGTCCATTTGAACTTAGTTTTTAGGCCACCTTTGATTGTATCAAGTACTGGTGCACATATGCCACTAAAGTTCCTTATAAACTTCCTATAAAACTGAGCTAACCCATGAAAACTCCTTACCTATATCCCTGTGGTTGGTGTAGGCCAATTTAGGATAGCTTCCACTTTGCTTGGGTCCATCTTCAATGATCCTTGGGATACTACAAACCCCAAATACACAAGCTCTTGTTTGAAGAACTCACACTTTTCTAGGTTGATGGCTAACCTCTCCTCCTGCAATCTTTTAAGAACCAAATCCACATGCTTTATATGTTCTTCTATTGTCTTGCTAAAGATGAGTATATCATCTAGATATACCACCACAAATATACCTGTGAAATCCTTAAGCACTTCATTCATGAGCCTCATGAATGTGCTAGGGGAATTTGAGAGGCCAAAGGGCATAACTCTCCACTCATATAACCCATCAGTTGTCTTGAAGGTTGTCTTCCACTCATCCCCATCTTTGATTTTGATCTGACGGTATCCACTCTTGAGATCCAACTTGGTGAAATACTAAGCTCCTCCAAGACAATCCATCAAATCCTCTATCCTAGGAATAGGGAACCTATATCTGATTGTAATTCTATTTATAGCCCTAGAGTCAGTGCAAAGTCTCCACTTACCACCTTTCTTGGTTGCTAAGACCACTGGTACTGCACACGGACTCATGCTCTTCCTAATTAGTCCTTGGTCTAACAACTCATGCACTTTTCTAGCTACTTCTAAGTTCTGATCTGGTGTAAGCTTGTAAGCTGCTTTGTTTGGAAATGAAGCCCCTGGTATGAATTCAATCTGATGACTAATGGCTCTCTTTGGAGGTAAGGTTGTTGGTGTTCCATCACTGGCTATGTCCTTGAACTTCTCAAGCAACTTCTGGACTGCTCCTGGTATGACTATTTTCTTAGTCTTATCTTCCTCCTTGGGTTGCACCATGACCACATATCCTTCCCCTCCTTGTTGTAGAGTGTTGATAAACTCCTTGCCATTACTTAACAAGACACTAGGGATCTTTGATTGTCCTTCTTCCTCATCTGACGGTGACTGCAATTTGAATGTCTTTCCATCCTTCTTGAATGAGATAGTGTTCTCCTTTCCATCATAGATGGCTCCTTTGTCATACTGCCATGGTCTGCCCAATAGAAGATGGCATGCATCCATGGGCAACACATCACAAATAAACTTGTCCTTGTATCCTCCAATGGAGAACTCCACCGTTGTCTGCTCATTTACAAGAACACTCTGCCCTTTGTTCAACCATGTCACCTTGTAAGGACTAGTGTGGGATATCTTCTCCAATTTTAACTTCCTTACTGCCTCCTCAGATATAATGTTATCAATAGACTCTGAATCCACTATAACCTTGCACACCTTTCCAAGTATTTTGCATCTTGCCCTAAATAAGGCTCTCCTTTGCTTTGGCTCTTCTTTGACTGGTTGTCTGATTAGAACCTTGCTAAACATCAAGTTCTCTCCCATTTCTGACTCAATGTGACTAACCTCTGGTGACTTGATACTCATGGTGTCCTCTTGAGCATATGCTAGTCTCTTTTATGCATTTGATGAAGATGCTTTCTCCGGGCACCTATAAGCTGGATGGCCTACTTGACCACAGTTGTAACACTTCATACTAGCAAAGTATGAGTTACTTCTGCCTGCCCCTCTTCCTCTATTTGAACCTCCTTGAGGTCCTCTACCTCTTCCATAGCCTCCTCTAGAAGTTGTTTCACTTCCATGCTCTGTGAGTTTAGACTCTCCTTGATTTATTTGTTCAGTCCCTCTACCTTGTTATCCACCTCTATGTCCTCTTTGATCTCTGCCTTTACCTCTGCTTTTAGAAGCCTGATCTTGTTTCCTCTTACTCCTCTCTTCAATCTTTATAGCTAATTGATAACATTGGTGCACTATTTTGGGACTTAGAAGACTCATCTCCTCTTGAATGTTCCACTTCAAGCCATTAAGGTACCTAGCCACCTTAAGACTTTCATCCTCTGTAACATTAGACCTCATGCAAAGTTTTTGAAACTCCTCTGTATAGGAATTTACATCTTGGTCTCTTTGTCTCAAGCTCTATCTTTTCTTGTGCAACTAAATTTCATAATCATCTGGCATGTATGCTTCTCTCACTTTGGCAACCATTCCCTTCCAAGTAGAAATAGGCTTCTTGCCTTCCTTCTCCCTCTCTGTCTGAATGAACTTCCACCATGTCAAGGAAGAACCTCTTAATCTTGACTTTGCCACCTTCACCTTCTATGCTTCAGTGACTCCATCACACTCAAAATGGTTTTCCATTCCCTCTATCCAATCCATGACTAGATCAGCTTCCATTTTCCCACTAAACAGTGGTATGCCTTCAAGTGCTTTTCCACTCAAAGCCTTCAATGCCTTCAAGAAAGGCTCTTCTTGCAAAATAGGGTCACGTTCAGGGATCTTGTCTTCCTCTAAAACCTCTTCTTTCTTTGGTACCCTTCCTTCCAACTGCACATTACTCATTGCTTGCTCAAGTTGGGCTATTCTTTCCCTCAATAGCCTATTGTCTTCTTCATGTTCTTCGATCTTCTTGGCCAATTTTGCATTTGTCACCATGTCAGTAGAACCACTAGACTCAACCTCTAACATATATTATTCTATCCCAAATCTTTTGTTGCTCTGATACCAATCTGTTGGGGAGGTTGGATGAATCAATCACTGATTCAGGCTCTAGGTCTTGTTTGGAAGCCCTCTAAGGTGTCTCACTTCACCACTTCAACCTATAAGATCTTCTAGTATTTAGGATCCCCTGGTCTAACTTTTCCAACCCCAACTACCAACATAATTTCTTGCTACCAAGTCAAGACTTGGTGCAATCTTGCAACTCTAACCTTAGCCTTAATTCACCCCAAAGGCTACAAACCTCCAAATTATTGAATTTAACTTTGCAGGGGTGTGGAGGTACTTCAAAAGACTTCAATCCATCCTACTATGGTTCTTGAAGGTCCACCTGACTCCATTTCTTGGTCACTTTCACCAAACCCTCATTTAGGTCTTAAAAAGGCAACTAGCCCTAGGAGCCCCAATTAGGCCTCCTCCAAGAAATCGGGTTAGTTCTCAAAACTTTCCAAAGAACACCCCAATATTTTCTTGGGATTCTTGGTTCATATACCCACTTCTCAAATATTTTTGGGGTCTTGGGCCTTAGTTGTCCGTACAACGCCCTAACCTGAAAATGGCAAAAATTAGGTCTTTTAAGCCCTTTCCTGGCTTCTTTCAAAATGTTAAACTTTCCTCACATCAGATGGATTGATGGAGCTTCCTCCTCCATGATATGCCATGGAAAGACACTCATCTGTCTTCTCCAAGCAATGATTTTTCAAAAAGTTGACACCCTTGCAATTTAAGTGCTCTGCACTAAGGTCTTCCCTAGCCAGACTCTTTCCTGGCTCGCCTAGGGCAAGACTTTTCCAACATCTCCTGTGCTTTCAAAGAAACTAAACCCTACTATATTTACAACCATGGAGTCTAGTCACTGTTCCCAAAGGGCCATACAATTTGTACAGTGGGAAAGTGAACTAACACTCCATTTTCTCAAAACTGCCTGGTTCAGACCAGCAACAGTATAAAAACAAACTAATTACAAAACAATGCTTGAAACTGAGTAAAGAACCTAACTAATGCCACACAAAGCTCGAAGAACAACTATACTAAATCCTACACAAGTTACAAAGCCATGATCAATCCATTATAACCTCACTTCAATGCAAAAATCAGAAAACTCACTCTCAAACACAATTGCTCTCCTTGAATTCACAAAACTTCAAACATCACAAATAATTCCAACCCTACTCCAATGCCGAGGCATTCCATAAATAGGGTCCTTAAAAAATTTATCCTCTTCCTTGGGCTCTTCTTGGCAGCTTGTAGCTCCAATTGAGCATTATTTGCAAAAATTGAAAAGAAACTCCTAAAAATCCTAAAAGGTCAAAACCTTATTTGAGCAAAATCCTTAGGCCTATCCATTGGTCAACATGACCTTCATCAGATGATCAACACCCAAACAAAAATGCCATTAAGGCTTACATCCAAATGAACTAAGTTTTATTGCTTAGTTTTCCTAGACAAGACTGTCCTAGACAACCTATGAGATAACCTATGGGTGCTCCTGCACCAATTTCACAAAGGACATTCCCCCATGCCCCCAAATACGATCAACCTCACATGTGTATAATTTTAGACGCATTTCAAAGAAAAATGATACCAAATAAGTATGGGCTTTCCTAGCCGAATGCTAGTGATGGGATTAAATCCATTGTTGTAGATTTTGACATATTTATAGGTGTATAATGGGTTGAAAGACAATATAGAAATATTAGTATACAAAAATACACAAAAATTTAACCAAAATTTGATATGAGCACTCATGTTTGAAGTGTTCAGATCTTAGGAGATTATTTGGAGGTCAACAAATGAAAACCTTGTAGATCTCACATGCAAAAGGATGAAACCCCTCCTTGTTGAAAGAAGTGATCTCACTCAAAGTGTAAGGAAAGCTATGGTGCGGAAACAACTCTCCTAACGTCAAAACCTCAGGGAAGAATGCAGAGATACTTTTAAATTTTCAATTACAGTCCAATTAAGATACACATGAAAGAAATAACAGAAATAGAGAAATAATCATACACAGATGAACACCAGATTTACGTGGGAAAACCCTTACAAGAGGAAAACCCACCACACCAAGAAAAACCCCTTTGTATTACAGTAACAAAAATTATATACATAGTATGGGCTTCACTCTCTCTGATGTCAATTTACAACAGCATAATCATAGAGCAACCTTGTACATAATATTTAAGTTACAATACTCTCATAATCGAATTCACACTGATCATACATCAAACTATTCATCCAATTGTTCATGCAACCATCGAACCAAACAACATCTGCAATTCCTAAGTATATCCATGTCGTCACTGGTCTGTTGAACTTCCTCACAAAATGGCCACAACAGACTAACTTCCAATGGTTCCCATTCGACTTCTCTGATTGGTTGTAGACTCACCACGTAGGATAGTCATCACTCGGTCAAAGACGTTCAACCTGTGTCGCATGTCGGTGATACCCTAACCATGTCTCCCCAATGCCACGAGACCTGATTGTCATTATCACCAAGAGTCCTGACCATCGGCAAGATGTTACACCGAGTTCACAAGTCACATCGACCTCGACATTCTCATCAGCGATACAATCGCTATTCAATGAGACATCATACCGATGTTCAAAGGTCACATAGATATCAACTTTCCCTTCGGTGAGACTATCGCTCTTCGCTAAGAGATCATACCGATGCCTTCAAGTTACACCGCAATGCTCCACTGTCGGTGAGACTTCGTTCGTCACTAAGACTTCATACCGAAGCCTCCATGTTACCCCGAGACCACCTTTCGCCAAGAGTCATACCGAAGACATCCGATAACAAACACATGTTGCATTGTCGGCAAGACTTACCACTATTGCTAAGAGTTCTTACCGAAATCTTCAAGTCACCCTGAGATCAGCATTTGACAGGAGTTATACTGAAGACACCTCACAACATCGGTGAGACCAACACCCGTCACCAAGACTTCACACTGAAGCCTTTGTGTTACCGCGAAGACTCCAAGTGTAAAGTTGTCAGCAAGACTTCTCTTGTTGGTATGAGACATACCGAACATCCAAGTCTCTCCCCGAAAACTTCTTTTGCCACAAGTCTCCCCGATCACCTTTAGACACCAACAGTCAGTAAGAGATCTCCCCAAGCGGTGAGAGATAGAATTTGTCACAGCGATCAACATGTCACAGCGATAGATCCATTTGGCAAGACTGAAACAAGGTCTCAGTGACCAGAACTTTTCACAAGGTTCCAAAGCTACTAGTCAGCCAGACAATATGGATGTCACACCAACTTGGCTCTTTCAGAGGTTTCAGCCTGTGAGATTGAGGCACACAATTCCAACAAACTCCCACTTGATGAAGATCACACAGGCACCTCCAGAGCACAACAAAACTACTGAAATTCATGGGCACTGAGGCCCATCGAATTGGCAAACCACCTGAACTTGTTTGTGCTCACTGGCTTCGTCAATGCATCTACAACATTCTCCAGAGTATCCACTTTTTCTAATGAGACCTTTCCATCCTCCACCATATCCCGTACAAAATGATACTGTACATCTATATGTTTCATCCTGGCATGGAAAGTAGGATTCTTTGCCAAACAAATAGCACTCTGACTGTCATAGTAAATAGTTATTTGCCCTGCATCAAAACCAAGGTTAGAACACAAACGTCTTAACCAGATTGCTTCTTTACAGGCGTGTGTTACTGCCACGTATTCTGCCTCCATAGTGGACAAAGCGACTACAGCCTACCACTTACTCATCCAACTCACTGCACCACCATTCATCATGAAAATATATCCACTGGTGGATCTTCTGCTGTCAATGTCCCTTGCCCAATCAGAATCCACATAGCCTCAAATGCTGAGAGTCCTCTGTGATTAAACCAAGTTGCCATGGTAACACAATGCATATTCTGAAGTGCCCTTCAAATATCTGAATACTCTTTTCATAGCATCCCAATGTGTCCTTCTAAGATTAGCCATAAACCGACTAAGTACTCCCACTGCTTGGGCAATGTTTGGCCTTGTACAAACCATTGCATACATAAGACTGCCAACCACACTAGCATAGGGTACACTGGTCATGTCCTCCATCTCAGTAGGAGATTTTGGATAGCCTTCAACAGATAGCTTCATTCCCTGCAAAACTGGAACAACTAGCTGCTTACAATCATTCATGCAAAATCTCTCTAGAACAGTCTTTATATACTTACTCTGACTGAGCCAAAGTTTTATGCTATTCTTGTCCTTGGTTATTTCCATTCCCAGAATATACCTTGCTACACCAAGATATTTCATTTTGAACTTTGCAGACAACTAATACTTAAGATCAGAAATCATTAACTTACTATTGCCTATGAACAGCATATCATCAACATAGAGAGCAATAATAAGAACTTGATCACTTTCAGCTTTGTAATACACACAATGATCAAATTTTGATCTTACAAATCCCAATGACAAAACAAAAGTTTCAAACTTCTGGTACCACATTCTAGGAGACTGCTTTAACCCATACAGAGATTTATTCAACTTGTAAACCAATCTTTCTTTACCTTTCTCCACAAAGTGCTCAGCTTGGGACATATAAATCTCTTCTTCAAGATCACCATGAAGAAATGTTGTCTTCACATCCATCTGTTCAATCTCTAAGTCATACACTGCTGCAAGTGACAAAAGAAATCTGATAGATGTCAACTTAGCTATAGGAGAAAAAATTTCTCCATAATCAATTCCCTCTACCGGGGAATAACCCTTCGCAACCAACCTCGCCTTATATTTTTCCACACTGCCATCCAGACCTATTTTCTTTTTAAATACCCATTTGCAGCCAACAAATTTTCTACCTTCAGGCAAGGGAACCAAACTCCAAGTATCATTCTTTTCTAATGATGCCATTTCTTCATTCATGGCTTCCAACCAAGAGTTTGAATCAAACATTCTAAATACCTCTTTCACAGTCCTAGGCTCATCAGTGCTAGAAATTAAAGCATAGGCACAAGTAGAATCTATCAAAGAAAACCCATACCTATCAGGTTGCTTTCTTTCACGAGTTGACCTCCTCACTTGTTGAAATTGAGGTTGTTCTTCTTCATCAGAACTCTCAGAAATATTTGAGCTCTCCTTAGTTTCAGATACATTTTGAATTTTCAATTCCTCTTTATCTGGTGTTGGAGGAATTTCAACTATATCCTTTTTGTTTTCTGATTTTGTCTCTGACTGCAAATCCAAGGTAGAAGGCTTCAGTTCACGAAAGATAACACTTTTGTTGTATAGAACCTTCTCCATATCAGGATTCCAAAGCTTGTATCCTTTTATGCTAGCACTATAACCAATAAAAATACATTTGACAGCCTTGTTCTCCAATTTAGATCTTTTCTCATTTGACACATATGCATATGTCTCACAGCCAAAAACACGAATATGTCTTAAAGAGGGCTTCTTATCTGACCATGCTTCCAAAGGTGTTTTCTCAACAAGAGCAGAATTAGGAGAACAGTTTATCAAGTAACATGTTGTAGCAATTGCCTTAGCCCAGAAATTCTCCTCCAAGCCAGCACTGCTCAGCATACTCCGTGCTCTTTCCATCATAGTCCTATTGAACCTTTCTGCAATTCCATTTTTCTGCGGAGTATAAGGTGTAGTTTTATGTCTTTTAATCTCATGATCTTTATAGTACCTCTCGAAATCATCAAAACAAAATTCACCGCCATTATCAGTCCTTAAACATTTTATTTTTCTTCCAGTCTGATTTTCTAGAAGGTTCTTAAAATTCTTAAACCGACTGAACACTTCTGATTTACTTCTCAAAAAATAAATAAATGCTCTTCTCGAATAATCATCAATGAACGATACATAGTACCTTGACTTAGACAAAGAAGGAACATTCACTAGACCAAAAACATCATAATGTATATAATCAAGCAAACCAGAAGATTTGTGAGGACTGGAATAAAATGAAACATGGTGTTGTTTACCATATATACAATGTTCACAAAACTTGAATTCGAGGTTACAATCTTCAAGCCCCTCAACCAGGTTTTTATTCTTCAAGGTTTTAAACCTTTCTCTCCAATGTGGCCTAGCCTATGATGCCAGAGCATAGTCTTTTCTGCTAGAAGTTTAACTTCCATAGAGTTTACACTATCAGGAATTTCTTCCTCTTTTCCTCCATGAGTAGCTTTGTGACTTGGCAGAGACACTATTGCTTTGCACAGCATATGCATCATGCTTATACAAGGTACCAACACGAGCACCTCTTGCTAGCACCATAGAGCCTCTAGTCATCTTGCAGCCATTTACAGAGAACGTGACTTGCACTCCAATATCATTCAGCATACTAACAAAAATTAATTTTTGAGCCAGACCTAGTATATGCATTACATCATTAATTCCCTTCACTCTTCCATCAGGGAATTGAATTCTGACTCTTCCACGACCAACTATTTCCAATGATGAATCACTTGCCAAATACACCTTTCCACCATCATATTTTTCATACTTCGTGAACCAGTCTCTATGAGATGTCATGTGGAAAGATGCTCCAGAATCAATCAGCCAGACATCATCTGATGCCTGCGTAGCCAAGGCTGCAATGAAAGCGTCTACATCACTCTGAGAAGAATCATTGTCGGAAGAATACTTATTCTTCTTTTTCTCCTCTTTACAATCCTTTCGGACATGACCAGGTTGCCCACAATTCCAGCACTTCACCTTGGACTTCTTTCCAGGAGACTTTGATCTCCCCTCTGATTTTGATTTGGACTTCTTGTCCTTCTTCTTGCCTTTATCTTTCGATCTGCCTCTAACAGCAAGAGCCTCCTTCACCATCTCAGAAGATTTCCTTCTCATCTCTTCTGATAACAAAGACGCAACATCTTCCATCTTAAAAGTGGATGTCGTACTCCCAATAGCCATCACCAAGTGATCCCAAGAAGCTGGAAAAGAACATAATAACAGCATACAGCGATCCTCTTCGTCAATCTTCATGCCCACAGATGTTAACTGTGCAATCAACATGTTGAATGCGTTCAAATGATCAACAACAGATCCTCCTTCCTGCATTCTCAAAGAGTACAACTTCTTCCTCAAGAACAATTTATTCACCAAGGACTTGCCATGATAAATAGCTGCCAGTCTTTTCCACAAGGAAGATGCAGTCTTTTCTTCATGAACATTCAGAAGAACAGAGTTTGCTAAACAGAGCCTTATCAGCCCCTTATATTTTATATCTGCAAGGTCCCAATCCTCTTGCTTCATGCCTGTAGGCTTCGTTCTAGACACAACAATCCACAGCTCACGATCAACCAACAGATCTTCCATTTTAAGTTTCCACAACTCAAAATTGTTGCCATTGAATTTCTCAATTTCAATCTTTTCTGACATGCTTGCCATCTTAACCTATAATTAAAATTACCAAACTTCTACAATACTCCCACTGAACATAAATTGACTCAAAAAACCCAACGTACCCACAAGGATAACACAACTGGCCAGGCTCTGATACCACTTGTAAGGAAAGCTATGGTGCAGAAATAACTCTCCTAACGTCAAAACCTCAC
Organism: Sequoia sempervirens; assembly: GCA_007258455.2. Classification (NCBI taxonomy): domain Eukaryota; kingdom Viridiplantae; phylum Streptophyta; class Pinopsida; order Cupressales; family Cupressaceae; genus Sequoia; species Sequoia sempervirens. The sequence goes on along the minus strand of VDFB02147275.1, from coordinate 38,376 downwards.
ACTTGAAAGCAATAATAGAAACAGAGAAATAATCATACACAGATGAACAACAGATTTACGTGGGAAAACCCTTACGGGAGAAAAACCCACCACACCAAGAAAAACCCCTTTGTATTACAGTAACAGAAATTGCATACAGAGTACGAGCTTCACTCTCTTTGATGTCAATTTACAATAGCATAATCATAGACCAACCTTGTACATAATATTTAAGTTACAATACTCTCATAATCGAATTCACACTGATCATACATCGAACTATTCATCCAACTGTTCATGCAACCATCGAACTGAACAACATCTGCAATTCCTGAGTATATCCATGTCGTCACTGGTCTGTTGAACTTCCTCATAGAACGGCCACAACAGACTAACTTCCAACGATTCCCATTCGGCTTCTCCAATTGGTTGTAGACTCACCATGTAGGATAGTCATCACTCGGTCAAAGACGTTCAACCTGTGTCGCATGTCGGTGAGACACTAACCGTGTCTCCCCGATGCCACAAGACCTGATTGTCATTATTTCCAAGAGTCATGACCATCGACAAGACGTTACACCGAGTTCACAAGTCACATCGACCTCAGCATTCTCATCGGCAAGACAATCGCTATTCAATGAGACATCATACCGATGTTCAAAGGTCACATAGATATCAGCTTTCCCTTTGGTGAGACTATCGCTCTTCGCCAAGAGATCATACCGATGCCTTCAAGTTACACTACAATTCTCCACTGTCAACGAGACTTCATTCATCGCTAAGACTTCATACCGAAGCCTCCATGTTACCCCAAGACCACCTTTCGCCAGGAGTCATACCGAAGACATCTGATAACAAACACATGTTGCATTGTCGGCAAGACTTACCGCTATCACTGAGAGTTCTTACCGAAATCTTCAAGTCACCCTGAGATCAGCATTCGACAGGAGTTATACCGAAGACACCCCACAGCATCGATGAGACCAACACCCGTCGCCAAGACTTCACACCGAAGCCTTTGTGTTACTGCGAAGACTCCAAGAGTAAATTTGTTGGCAAGACTTCTCTTGTCGATATGAGACATACTGAACATCCAAGTCTCTCCTTGAAAACTTCTTTCGCCACAAGTCTCCCCGATCACCTTTAGACACCAACAGTCAGTAAGAGATCTCCCCGAGTGGTGAGAGATAGAAGTTGTCATAGTGATCAACATGTCACAGCGATAGATCCATTCAGCGAGACTGAAATAAGGTCTCAGCGACCAGAACTTTTCACAAGGTTCCAAAGCTGCAAGTCGGCCAAAAAATATGGATGTCACACCGACTTGGCTCTTTCAGAGGTTTCAGCCTATGAGATTGAGGCACACAATTCCAACACAAAGTTCATATTAGAGCTTTCATGGTGGCAACAATCAACTAGTTTGAGCTAGTGTGAAGTACAAAATGTCATGAATAGTGGTATAGAATTCATAATCCATTTGAGCTACTATAGTAGCATATTGTAATGTCTTTACAGTCTTGTTTAATATAATAGATGTTTTGCAATTTATTATACATCTTGTAAACTCGACTTGTGATCTAGGCGATCTCTACTGATGTAAAAAAATATTTGTGTAATCTAAATTTTACCAAATTTGGATAAATCTATTACATACCTAATAATATATGTTTTGTAGTGTTTTATACATTTTATTAACCCATTTTTTATGGATTAAGCACTATAAGTTCAATATAATATTGGTTTTTATTTATGTCATTATATATATTTTGTTATATCATTTTTTAAGGTATTTGTAGACCCTTTTTTTTTAATGAAGAGGGTAAAAAATTTATTGCAACTAGAAAATTACAAATACAAAGCAGTTAGGGACCAAAACAAGCACCCAGAGAATTAACTAAGAGACCTAAAATAAGTAACCAACCACAAACAGACAAAACACCCTACAAAACTAACCAACTAAAAACATTATCCAACCATGTCCTCTGAGATTAGCCTTTCTAAGTCTTGGGAATAATCCTGGGATAATTGATCCCAACCTTCAACCCACCAACCCCCAACATGTTTAAAATCTCATTTGGCCAAACAATCAGCGACCATGTTCCACTTACGCGAAATGTGAGTAAAAGAAACAAACTCAAACATAGAAATCAATCTTAGAATCTACCTAACAACAAAGGAAAGAGGCCAATTAACCCCATCCAAATTATACTCATTCAAAAAATTAACAATCATTTGAGAATCTTACTTATAGATGATCTTGCACCATCCAAGAGCACAAGCTCTCTCAATAGTAAAAATAATAGCCAAACCCTACATGAAGTTATTGGTTTGTTGCCCCTTATGAATGGAGAAGAAGAAAATGTCCCTATCAGAGCTATCTCTTCCAATCCCACCAATCCCAGTAAGCTTGAGATTACCCCTTGAGGAGCCATCAGTATTGATCCTTAAAATATCTATCAAAGGAGGGGACCAACCACCATCTCTTTGAACCTTTTTTTTGGCCTGACAACCCCTTCAAACATAGAAAGAATCAAGCACCAAACCATGTAAACCAAAACTAGCCACAATCTCTTCATCTCTCTTCTTTAAGGGAAAAGACACTTCGCATTTAGCTTCCACAGTCTCCTGAATCATAATAAAAACTCTCTGCCAAAACTGTTGAATCATCAACTTAATTCTATGAAAAATCCTACAATTCCTCTCAAGACAAATTTGCCAGAGGATAAAAGTGGGACCAATATTCCACACTATCTGGAGGAAAGAAACTTGAGTCGGAGGCCTCCCTAGACTACTCCAAAATTTGATCAGAGAGAAAGCATGAACACAAGGATGTCTCCAAATACCCCACTAGAAATGCCAGATAAGCTTAGAAAAAGGGCAATGGAAAAACAAATGGGAAGAATCCTCTTCACCGTAGCCACAGAGAATACATACAGATGGTCCCTGAAAACCCCACTTCCAAAGATTGTCCCAAGTCAAGCATCTATTCCAGGATAAATTCCACAAAAATAAATTACACTTAGGACAGGAAAACTTATTCCAAATGTTCTTCCACCAAGAAACTTCCATCCCCCTATACTTCATAAAAATCAACTCCTGATAACCACTAGCCACCCAGATGACCCCCTTGGGGTCTAGGCTCCAAGCCAAAATATCCCTCTCCCTGATTGAGTTACATTCTCTACCAGCTAGAATATTCCTTAACTCAACACGATCCTCTTTTGAATCCCCAACAAGCCACTCACTAGGGTCCTTCCATCTAGACACTTCCACTTGCCCATTAAACTGAATAGATTTGAAATCCTTAACTCGGGACCAACCAACCTCCAAGAATTGATGACAAAGATCCTACAGATTGGGAAACATGATCATGGTTGGGGGAAATACATCCCAAGAGTCATACCAAAAGAAAGCATCAAACCCCCTGTTGTAAATCTAGAACAAACCATCTTTGATCAGTTTAGCTCCTTTTTTAAGCGTTTCCCAAATAATAGAGCCTTTACCCAAAAGAGGAAACCAAGGGACCTACTCCTTCACCACCCCCTTCAAGTATTTATTAGAGATAATCATGTCCCAAAAATGATCCTTTTCATTGCACCATCTCTAATGTAGATTGGTCGATAAAGTTTACTAGTAAGACTAACCTGTCGCAGCCCAAGGCCTCCAACCTATTCAGCCTACAAAAAGTCTCCCACTTCACAAGACTCCACTTCAAGGATGCCAAGCTACTAGCCCATAAAAGTTTCCTAACAAGAGAGTCCAAATCCTTAATAAATCTTGGAGGAGCTATTGGAAACATGAGCATGATGATGTATGGCATTGTTATTGATTTCAATCCATTTTAGAACTGATGGTTCATCGGTATGTATATAGTCTAGAGCAGGCCAAGTATTTTTGGGAAATTGGTTGTCCCAGATTGAGATAGTGATGTAACAGAGCAATAGTTTTATGGTTTGCATTGCTTCGCACTGCAATATCTTGTCATTTAGTTTTGAGATGATAATGGTACATGTTGAAGGATTCTATATCTAAGGTTTTAGGGTTTTATGTCTTTCATAGCAGAAGATATTGATGATAGAGTATCGGGCTAAGTAGAGACATAGTTATAGTTGCAGAGTTCATGTTGGAATACTCAACATTCCACTGTAGATGATTATTATGCTTTGTGGATTTTAGGAAGTGCTTGAAGATGTTAGATGAGTGTGCACTTTGAGTTTCAGGTGGTTTGGTGGTCCACATGTCAAGTTTTGGGATGAACTATTGGTCCATTCAATTGTTGGTTCACTAGTTTTGTTGTGCAGTGCCAACCTAAGGGTTTTGGGGTCGTGTGGGACTAAATTGAGTATGGAGAATAATCATAGGAGTATTTATAGGTCATGTTGATCTATCTTGGTGAATAACACATTGTGATTACTTTCACAAGGTATATTTGATGGAGTTTTGAGCCGAAAGGTTATGGTGTCACACGTTTCATCTAATTAGGCTGACTTAATTGATAATATGATTGCTTGTGGAACCAACCTATCTTGGTGAATAACACACTTCGGTTACTTCCACAAGGTATATAATATATATTCCACAAGCAATCATATCATCAATTAAGTCAGCCTAATTAGATGAAACGTGTGACACCATAACCTTTCGGCTCAAAACTCCATCAAATATACCTTGCAAAAGTAACCGAAGTGTGTTATTCACCAAGATAGGTCAGCATGACCTATCAATACTCCTATGATTCTGCTCCATACTCAATTTAGTCCCATCACTATGTGTAGTATGAGATGAGAGAAGAGAGGTGTGAAGTGAATTGAAGTGAAGTGTGAAATGTGATAGTGGTGATTTTGAATGAAGTGTGAAATGTGATAGTGCTAGTGAAGAATGAAGTGTGTAAAGTCAGTTTTTTGAGCCTTACTATAACTATATCTTCAACATATATTAGATGCATTATAAGCAGTTCAAATTCTGGTAGTGAGCCATTCTTTTTTATATCTTTTGTAATTTTGAAGGAAGTGATCTTCCTTGGGTAATGATCCCTCCTCTTTTTTGGATAGTGAGTCCTCCAGGTAGTGAGCCCTTCAAGAAGTGAGCCTCTTGTAATGTATTGTAACCGATTATGATATATTGTGAGCTAACCCTCACCATGGTTTTTCCGTTTAAATGGTTTTCCACATAAATATGGTGTTCTTATGTTGAGTGTTGTGATGCATGCTTTAATTGTTCCTTTCTATTTTTTCAAGTCCATTGAGATACTTTGAATACACTTTTAGTTAATGAATTTTAGGGAATACTGATTCACCCCCCCTCTTAGTATTTTGGGTGTTCAACAAGAGCCACCTAAAGCATACACTTGTAATTGGGAAGAGCCTACACCATTGACTTTAGAAGTTTTTCCCAACCTGCAAAAGATAACCACCTATGGGTCTAGTGATTTACTCTCACACGAAACTTATCTAAAATACTTTGCCAAGATCCCCTGAGGATGGTACTAGAGGATAGAGGTATTCCAAAATAGGTCAAAGGTATATTACCAATCTAGAATCTCAAAATACAAGAAATTCATTGTTGAATAAGCAAAGGGGTATTAAAGAAGAAAATGGAAGACTTACCTTCATTGATCTATTGTCTTGAAGCAACAAGGTAGATGTCCAACACCTTGTAGAAATTAGTTGCTTCTCTAACCTTAGCCTCACCCATCAAGGCAGTATCATCAACAAATTGAAAATACGACTGAGGAGGCAACCCATTACCCCAACTCCACCCTTGGATAAGGCCTCAATTAACATGACTCTTAATAGTCCTCTCCAAGCCTTCAGTGAAGAGAATAAATAAGGAGACAAAGGGTCACCTTGACAAAGACCTCTGGGCACCCCAAACAAGGTGGAAGGCTCCCCATTCACCAAAACTAAGAAAGAAGTGGATGTGATGCAACTCATCACCCATTCTACCCACTCCTCAGCAAAACCAAAAGCACCAAGCACTTTCCGCAGAAAAGACCATTTGACCTTATCATAGGATTTTACCATATCTAGTTTGATAAACATAGCTTTTTCTTTAGAGGTCGTCATGGAATGATTAGTTTCAGTTGTGATGAGCACTCCATCCAAGATTTTCCTATCCCTTATTCCTCTGAGACAAGCCTACTAATCCACCACTTCAATATTTCCATAATCAACTTAGATATAATCTTATAAACCACATTACAAAGGGCTACGGGCCTAAAAAAACTTAGCCTATCATCCCCTTCACATTTGGGAATAAGGGCAAGAAAAGCGGAGTTCATAGCTCTCAACATTTGTTTGTTCCCTTGGGATTCATGCACCACCTCTAATAAGTCCATATAATTTTTATCAAGTTTCTAGCAAGTTGTGTTTTCTCCATGTAATGCAACGTTATTTTACTACCCTAAATGATTCAAAACAACAAAATGCAAAGGAGAAAAATAACACTTCAGCACCTCATTATTAGCCTAAGTTGAACTCAAACAAAGAAAGATAAAACAGTTATTATACCTTGTATGAATTGATCTTCTTGGTTGGCCCTTTGATGTAGCTTTGAATGTGTGCTCCTTGATGACAAATAGACTAAAAATGGATGCAATGAGGATTCAAGTGATTCAAGTGTGTATGTGAGTGGATGAGCAAAAGGGATGCAAAATGAGATTCAAGAATACAACAATGGAGGTTGTGAGAGCTTGAATGCAAGTGCTTGAGTTGAATGCTTGAGAGTTAAAATTATGAATGTGTGAATGTGAGTTATGAATGAAAATGATACAAAATCTTCCATTTTAAGAGAAGAGTCTCTAGAGGATTCAATGGCTAGGATTTAGCCAACATGGACAAGATAGAGGGCTGTGGTGAGTTGAGGACTCACAAACCCTCACATCTTGCCATGTGGAAGGGGAGTTGTCACAAAGACAGGTGATGTGTAAAGAGGACATGTGAGGTGGAGGTACTTGCAAGTACCTTGGGATTAGGGGAAAATCTCCTTAAAAAGGAAGTTCTTGTCCCCATATGAGAGTGATGGTGACAAGTGAGGAATTTTAGAAAGTTCTCCCTTATCATAATGGGGATGAGAGAAGTTGTTGGGGGAATAAATGTGAATTTAAAATTCACATGATTGGGGAATACCTTGACGATAAGACAAGGTCCTCATAAAGGAGGTCTTTGTCTCATGTGACTGATGTGACCTATGAAGGAATTTAGAATTTCCCAACAACTTACATGGGGAAGAGAAATGCATTGAATGAATAAATGTGAATTTTTAATTCACATGGGGAAGAGGTCAAGACTTAAAAGGGAAAGCACTTATGAAAGGTTGACTTGAAGGACATACCAAAGATGGCATGTGATTAGATTAAGGTTGTGCAAATAGGTGATTAAGAAGACTAATGGAGAATTAGAGACAAGTGGCCAAAATATGGAGGATGTGACATTAATCCTGATTAAGGGTGTGCACATCCTAATCATGGATTATTTAAACTAATCCAGATTAGAAAAAAATTATGGAGGATGTGACAAGGAGAGAGAAAAAAGAGAATTTAAAATTGATTTAAATTCAAAAAGGCTAAATGACTAAATTAAATAAATTGATATATTTATTTAATTTAGAAAGGAAAGGATGAAAGGTAAAGTATTTAATTATTAAATTAAATACTTTAGGAACCTTATGCAAAAGCTGAAATATTAATTAAATAAATCCTTTAATTAATATTGATGGGGAATATGAGATAGATGAATAAAGGGGGTGAATTTGACCATATGGTAGTGGTCAAATTTGGATGTCTACACTCCAATGCATGAATTTTCCCTTCAACTAAGCCCGCATTCCTTTAATAAGCATAATATTGGTCCTTAGCAACCAAAACCTTTGCATAATTTATTTTGTCCTACTGAGCTACACATTCATTTCCAGGTGGCATCCTCAAAAGTTCAAATCAGCCTCTATATTATTTCTACGATCACCCTATTTTTCTTTAGTGGCTTCTTTGAATGGAAGCAACATCCAAAAAGTCTTAGTTTGTCTTTTCTTCTTTGTTCTTATTCAATTCTTTGACTATTTTGAAGTAATCACTCCCTTCTTAAAGTTTGAAGAAATACCCTTCGAATATATTATTTGCCAAGAGAGACAAGTCGATTTGTCTTATTGTTGCCAAATTTGTCTTTTCCTATTCTGACACCTTTGTCTTTTCTTACCCAATCATCCTTCAACTCCAATTTGTCTTTATTCTGACTTAGCACAAAATATTTGTCTTACCTAAAATAGTTGTTTCCTAGTAATACCACAACTTCCTTCTAGCTATAAATCGATCTTACTAATAGAAGATTAAATTCGAATCTCCTTTGCAACTAATAATCGGTCTCCAAGCTGCTCAAAGACTTTAAAAATCAAACCCCACAACATTTGTAATGATTTCCAAAATTCTATAATTATTTTCTCAAAATCTGCAAATAACATATACGAAAAATTGATTCTCTTTTCCTTCACAAATCTGGTCACTAGACCATTAAATTTGTGACTAAACGAATCTGCAAACTATAACCCCCTTCTGAATGAAGATGCAACAATACATCAGTTGTTGCTCTCCAAAGAAACTCTGACTCCAACAATACCTTGGCTGCTGCAAATTAATTCCTCCTCAAGTGTGATTGCAACAATAAATCAACTGTTGCAATGATGAAGACGTGATAATAAAACAGTTATCACACCAATTCAACTAGGGTAATAATACAACTATTGCACCTATCAAATCTCTCCAATTAAGCACCTGTAGAAACCCTGGATGGATTCCTCAACAACTCCAACTAGGGTTGATCTTTCACAATTGAACCTGGTACACTAGACTCTTCAAACCCTCGAGCAAACAAAGCATTCAAGCTTCCTTACCAAACTGGTGATGAGAAATGAATTCCGAATCAAACATGCCTAAATGTTAATCCAACAACTCCTTATAAATATTTTTCCAAAACTTCCAAGAAGCTTCTAGAAATAATATTATTTTATTACTTAAGTGACTATGATATATTATTTTACTTTAGCCACTTTATTAAATTAATTATATATAAAGTCATCCTTAGGATATTAATTTATCAAAATAACTTTATAAATAATTAATCTAATATTTAATTAAAATAATCAACTAAGCTATCCTTTTGAAATATCATTAATTTGGACAACTTAATCAATTAAATTAATTAAATCACTTCACCTCCAATTCAGGGATATGACACATTGTTCCATGAGTATTTGGGGAATGATGTCAATTTTGAGCTCTATTATATCATTGTGGCAAAGATGTATACTGACCCCAGATCCATGGATCCCTTAGTTTACCTTTCTATGTTATTTATCACATTGTATTTGGTGGAAACCCCTTATCATGATGTAGTTTATTTAGAAACATATCATTGGCATAGGGCTTTCCAAATAAGCTCTTGTAATCTTTTGTTCTTTGGTATTTATCATTTTTCTATTTCAAAGTAATTGCTCACAGCATGGTGTTTAGCAATTTCTTTAAAGCGGGGGCATACATTGGCATTATTTTTGCTTCACTTTGTTCATAGAAGCTGAAATTAGTGGTGCACTGACATTTGACATTTAACATTTTTGGCTTCACTTTGTTCATAGAGGGTGAGCCTAGTGTAAGCATTGGCATAGCATTTTGATCATTTTATAGCACTTTATCAAGGTTATCAGGGAGTATAACTCTTGGTATAGTTATGGGCACACCTTGTAGACCTAGCGAGTGCTTCTCATTTTGTTACCTATTTTGGGAGCTCACCTAGTGAAAAATGGTCCTCACTAGCATGTGTGTCTTCCTATTTGTATGACTACTAACATAATACAACTTGTTAGCCCATACCCTTTTTTTTCTTTTTTCCTAGCATTGACATTATATTCTTGTGTGTCCTATCTTGTTGCATATCATACATATTTGTCCCTTTGTGCTTATGTTGGTTTGCCATGGGATCTTAGATCCTAGGGGATTGATCACCCTCCTTGATCCTTACTCATCCTATCTCTCTAACATTTAGACAATTGAACCGCTCTTGACATATATTTCTCTACCTTAGTACATTCTCTCACTAAAGTGGGGGCTAAATGTACTGTAGAAAATTGTATACATTTACAATTTCACATTATGTTTTAGCCCCCTAATTTATTGGACTTAATTAAGCTTCTAATTTTCCAAATTGTGCATTCCAAAGCCTAATTTTTATCATTTTTTGAAGGAGGACAAGTATTAAACAAATGCATCCAATCATTAAATTGTCCCAAAATTTGAGTGTCTTCGAATTTTGGGCCAGGACCCAGTCACCCATGGGTGACTGAGTCCCCCTTCTTAGTCGAGACCTAAATTTAAATATGTTTTGGTGGTATTTTAATATCCAAAATTCAAATATGAAGTGTTATATTTTAGAATTTAATTTTGGAAATTAGATAAACATTTATAAATACCTGGTTATTTTATCAGTTGAATCTAAGCAACATGATCTAGCATTCAAGAGAAAAACTTATTGTGAAGAGCATTATTGAGCAAGTCAAGAGCACCATTGTCATAATTTATTACAATAAATGAGATCCAACATCATGTCAAATTCTATGTGTGTTCATATTCATATTTTGTGAAGGCTAACATTGTTGTAGATCTTGAAAGCATTCAAGCATTCAAGAAAATCTATTAAGCAAGATACAAGATCCTTGAAGAGATGTGTATGTCTGCAATCCTTCAAGGAAGCCATTGAAGGGTAGTGAGTTGCAACATTCATTTCCTTCCTTTCCATTATCGATTTATCATTGACATTGTCATTGTGGAAGGGGAAACATTTACACGAGGTTTGACTAAGGAAAGCACCTATATGGCACAACATCTTCTCTCTTTGTGAATGTGCATGTTGTAGGTTTAGAAATTATTGAAGAGATCTTAAAGCAAAAATTTTCATTGTTGCATTTATTATCATCAAATTTGTTAAGACATAGAAACTCAATTAGAGAATTTACTGGTGACATTTCGGCAGAGGGACAAGTGGAAAAAGAAACTTAGATCCAACATTAGAGGACCTCAAAAATTGAGAAAGACACCTTGACAAAGACCTAGTCACTTAGGGGTGACCTAGTCTTGCTACAACACTCAAATCTAACTTTTGGTGACAAGTACACAATAGTCTATAACTACTAGATCCACTTTCAGAGCTATGTTTTAGTCTATCTATCTTTGGGAAATTGCATTTTTCATATTAGGTAATTTGGTTTAATTAAGTTAATCAAATTTCAAATCATTTCCAATTCATTCCCATCCTCAAAAAGATGTAGATATAGGTCTAATTGGCTCACCTTTGAGGTTGAAAGTCAATCTATGCACCTTGTTGATCTACATCCTAATGAAACTATAAAAACAATAAAATACACTCTAGGTCATTGGGGTGTACCACATTTTTATGTTTCAAGATGAAACATAATATTACTCTATTCATGACATGGTGTGAAGGATGAGAAAGTTATAGTCAAGATGGTGGATACTTTGGTCCAGATGTTGTAGTTGCTTTGGTGAAGTTCATGGGGATAGAGGATTTCACGTGATACAATACGACTATGGGCATTTAAGTACATAAAAATAGTTCACTTTTGTTGGTGTTCCCTTTTTCTCTTACAAGGTATATTACAAGTGGGAGAGTGTTGGGATTATGTGTCTTATATATTACAAATCTTGATGTTTAAAATATTTTTATTTTATACTATTTAATGTTCCCTCATGATAAAGGGCATCCCACTTATGGTGGAAATTTATGCCACATGTAGGTTACATTATGATGTCATGTAAGCTAATCTATGACATTGTAAGATGTAATATATTCTATGATGCATGTAAGAGCATGTAAGAGGGAGTTAGAAAGTGGACTAGAAAAGTCATGAATACTTTTGGCAACCTTATGATGCATAATAATGACGTGTCATAGTGCAGCTTGCTAAAAGAATAATGAATCCCGAAGGGAGTGCTCCATTTTGTTGGGTGAGTATGAAATGGTGAAATATATTCTATGTTGGAATATTTAAATGATCTATATTTGGACATTGATTTTCCTCGTGGGGATTTGAGTACCACATTTAGTCCATGGAATTTTCCTGTAGTTTTGGAAACTATTTGTGGTTTCAATTTTGGGCTTGGTCTATATATTAGATTCTTGAAATGGAGATACATATACACTTTTATTTTGGCTATGCTACCATTTTTGTACACATAGTTGGTGATTGGGATAGAGGAGTAAAAATTTAAGATTTTATTGTAACTATGGTACTTGCAAGACAAAAATATAATTTAAATATTAACACCCAAATTTTAAAATGGATTCCTTCTTAATCCATGTTAATCCATCTCAACCAATATAATTCAAGTCCATGGATCAAACATGTTACAAATTTAGGAGGGAAAAACGTTTATAATATGAAAGAAAGATTCAATAAACCATTTTCATTCATGTGATAAGTATGCCCAATTTTTTTATTGCAAATAATATTAGACCTTTATAACCTATTAGATTTTGTCTCATTTGTAATTAGTTCAATTATTTTATATTATGTTTGTATTATATTTGTATAGGAGTGAATTTGCACCCCTTACGCAAATTCCCCTTTCACACATCCTCACCTTAGAAAATCAAATCCAAAGGTAAAATTCCACATCACCCAACTGCCTTCCTTCCATGTCAATGAGAGAATATTTGTCAAGGACGCAAGCGCGACACGCAGACATCCACACGGCGCGCTGTCATCCCTGATGGATTCTTACATCTAAAGTTGGTAGAGGCATTACACTCCTGATTGGTGTTGAGTTGTAATGTCCCTCTTCGACCAACCAACACCGAAAATGGCATATTATCCTTCATTATCCTTCAAAATCATCCCTTCTCATCTCATTTCATTCTCTAAGCAACATACACATTCTCAAGCCATCTCTTAGCATTTCTAGCACTCTTAAGTAGCATTTTAAACACTCCCTTGCAGCAACAACACTTCATCAACTCCACATAGCAAGCGTGAAGCAAGCCATTGAAGCGTGGGCTTGGAGTCTTGCGAGACCTCCTTTCATTGCAGTTACAGCTATGGTGACCTTGCCAAGTTCATATTCTCCTCCATTGGCTAGTGAGCTTTTGGGTGGAGGTGGTAACGTTTCACTCCTCTCCTTTGTGATTTGATTGAGTAGCATTGTATTGTTTTGTAGTGTGTATTTCTTTCCTTTCTTTCCTTTATCACATATTCTACTTCGTTGCTTTTTAGCTATCAGTAGAGGTGGAAACACCAAAACGAGGTCTGACTAAGGCAGGCCCCTATATGACCCCAACAATTTCCCCTTCTTGCTTGTGTGTAGGTGAACATACATGAGGAGCTAGCTGATGAACTAGCACTTTTGTGAGTTGGTCTTTATAGTCTTTATCTATTTGCTCCACTATTTACACATTTACTTTATGTATTTCATCATCTTGTTATTTTCGTTAAAGTCCATCAGCTAGGCTGTTAGTTTTTAGGTAGTTTGTATTGTGTTCACTATTTTCTGATTGTACGGATGCCAACGCACTCGAGAGACTTTAGTGTGCCACGCTGTCATCCCAAAATTGTGTTGTCATCCTTAGACAGAGAGTTGTCTGAGACACAATACCAACTCTAAAAACCAGCTCACCTAGCCTAAACCTAAGTTCAGGATCTACAAAGTGATTGAAGTACATTATAGTCCTCATCATTCTTGATCCTTGTCATAAGACACCTTTTAGAGTGAGGTAAGTTAGGGCATCCCTTTTCCCTCAGCTCTCCATGACCTAGAGCCTTGACGTGGTTGGTCCCCCTCTCTTACATTTTTGGTGAACCTAACATGAAGCAATGCCTTCCTATTCGTCGATGTTGAGACTTTTCCTTTGTACCTTGTGATCGTTGTACCCCTGAGTGTTGTGAAGGTTTATGAGCATCACAACCCAGTCCACGAATTTTGGGTACATTATTAAGAGAAGTGTGAGAAACCTTCCAATTGAGAGGATGAAGGTCACTTTCATTTTCTCCACAGGCCTTTTTGTTAGATTTTTCGTTGGTCTTGCTACCTAGGAATAGTTGTCGAGGGGCGAGGTAGGGTTCTCCAATGAGATCGGCCACGTCCCCACTCCTCCTGCATCTCCTACATCATCGTTAGTAGATGAGAATGAGGCCATTCACATTCCTTCAAAATATATCTATACCCTTAGCAAAGGACTGGGTGACTTGGAGAATCACCTAGAAAAGGACCCGAAGTTGGCTAGAGTCGCTCGAGTTATTAGTGAAATAAAGTATATGGTGGGAAAAGACCGAATAGGCATAAAAATATTGGCTAGTCTCTCTAGTCTGATTGAAGTGTGTTCCCTTCCAAAAACCACTAACATTATATAAGGGGCCACTCTCGAAGAACATGAGAGACAGTTAGGAATGTTGATGCCTCCCATGTCTGTGTACATGGCTGACACAATCCCATTGATCAGTGTCCCCTCTGCCTCTGAGAGGTCCAAAACTATCAAAGCAAACAAATATACCCTTAGTTTTTAGTTTCAACCCTCCTATAACCTTTAGTAGTGGAGGTTTGGTGGGGGCTTTAGTAGTGGTGGTGGCTTCAGTAGCGGGGGTGGCGCTGGTGGAGGTGGTTCCAGTGGAGGCCATGGTGGTGGCTTCAGAAGCAGAGGTGACCTCGATGGAGGCCCTATTGGTGGCGGTGGCTTCGACAGTGGTCCTAGAGGTGGCTTCGGTGGTGGTTTTGGAGGAGGTCTCACTGGACCTTTGTCATCCCAAGACCCTATTCTAAACACTCTTCTTCATAATATGGGTAAGATGCAAAGCCAGTTGGCAAGTCTCTCCCAATCCTCTGCCCAACCTATCTTTCAACCATTCTTCTAACATAGCCCATTGTCAATGGTAATCTTAAGTATTCCCTTCCCACAAGGAATGGAGATTTCTAAATTTGAGAAGCATGGCAGCAAAGGGTACCTGCAAATGCACGTGTATGCATTTAATGCCTTGTGTACAGACTTCTTCCATCACAATGTGTTGATGGAAAAACTATTCCCTTGATCTCTTAAGGACACGACACTTGAATGGTATTGTTCCTTACCTGACAACTCTCTTTTCTCATTTGATCAACTTGTAAATTAGTTTCTCCAACAGTTCCAAGCCAACATCAGATCGAAGATGACCTTTTTAGATCTCGCTTGATGCAAGCAAGGGGATAATGAGAAGATTATTGATTTCATAGCATGGTATCAAGCACTCTTCTCACATATCTCATACCCACTGCCCGATTTTGATGTGTAGAAGGTGTTCATAGGGAACTTGCAAAGACCTTGGAAAGAGAAGTTTTCCCTTATGAAGTACCCTTCTTCTGCGCACTTGTGTGTTGCATTACAAGAATATCAACAAATAGTAGTTCAGTTCGAGGGATCCTCCTCACGCTCCCATTTAGAAGGAAAGTCCATTATATCGATCTCTAGAAAGGGTAAGGTGGTCACGAATGTAGTAGTTGTTATGAATGATAACGGCCTTAGACACAATGTAGAAAGTTCACAAAGTTAGCATAATCTTATTCTTCTATCTTGTAGAAGTTTCTAAAGGATAAGATCATAACCTTGGAGAACCTTAAACCTCTCAAGGAACCTTACCCTAGTTGGTACAATGTGAATACCTTCTATCAGGACCATCGAGTTAACATACATGATACTGAATGTTGTATGATCCTGCATCACAAAATACAGGATTGCATCGAGGACAACACTATTCATCTCGATGGGAGTAAACAAAATGCAAAAAAATTGGTGGTGAAAGTGAATAATAAGTTGCAAATATACACAGACCCATTTCTATCACATTCTACCAACATGATTATCAATCCCTCTAATTCTACCACTTAGCCCAAGGCGTATGTTAACATGGTCATAGTTACTCCTACCACATAGCTTGCGATCGGCTAGCCCGTGACGTTCACATCGCATGATTTTCCCTTGAACAACAAGCCCTCTCCCCTCTACATTATCACTTGCCTCAATGGAAACATTGTGACAGGGGTCTTAGTTAACCCCACGAGTTAAGTGAATGTCATTACAAAAGAAAATTTGTGGCTTAATTCATTACATAGAGGGGAATATGAAGAAACGAAATCTACCATCTGTACGCATGATGGTCTTTCTCTCAAGTTGTATGGCTCAATAACTATGTCCATCCTAGTTGGACCTAGGGTTGTTGACACAGTCTTTGATGTTATTCCAGAGTCCAATTTATTTAGGTTGAAGTTAGGCATACCCTGGCTAGCTTCCATGAATGGAATTTCCTCTGTCATTCATAAGTGTTTGAAATTCTCCCACGAAGGTGTTGTGCACATGGTGCATGACACTAGATGCCAATCGTTACTGTCCTATGGGGGCTATTCGATGGATCATTTTTGGCCTACCCCGGTTGATCCACTCCCCCCAAGAATGGACCTGCTTTACAAGAATTATGTAAGTCTGAGGGCAAGGGATAGTTGAAATTGACCCTTTTGGTAGCATAGCAGCTAACTACCTCCTCTTCTTGAAAGGGAAAAGAGAGGCTACCCCCTCCTCAGGATGGCTCTCCCACTCCTCTTTCCAGAGAAGAGTTTTGAATGAATATGCTTGGCTTTTACTCACTAATTCAGATGGTGCCTGCTTGGCATAGACCCAAGGTTCGAATATTAGACCTCAATACTAAATCACCTGGACCTTTATACTACTTGTATGGCAAGAAAAAAGGTCCCTGTGGGGAATCCTCCATGTCTCAGCCTCCACGGCCTCCCATCGCTTTTGCTACCAAAGTAATAAATGGGAAGAGGCCCACTACCAAGGCATTAGAGTCAACTCCCCTTGTTGTTTCTCAATCTCTTCCTCATGCTCATGTTCAAGAACCTGTCCCTCCACCAGAAATGGTTATAGTGGACACTCCCATGGTTAAGTAGGAGCCTTCCATTCCTTCACAGCTCTCAGTCTCTAGCTTGAAGAGTCGTAAAAACCGCCCTGCGTGAGAGCGCAAGCATTGGTGAAAGGATCTTGTGATTGAGCATGTTGCTTTACATAAAAAGGAAGAGGATTCTACCTCCCCTATTTCAAGGCCTCCTAATGTGTCCTCTATCCTCTCCTCTGCTTCTTCATTCAATCTAATTCAATCTCGATTCTAGCTCCCGTTGTGAGTGCAAGTGCACTTGACCCCAAAAAGGTGCAGGTGTTCATTACTCCTTTGGTCGACTCACCCATGTTGATGTCTTTTTTGGACATCCCGCCATTCCCTAAACCTATAGATATGTCGAATACTTCGGTGGTGTCTACCGCGGTTTTCTCTTCCTCCTCTCCCTTTGTGCCTCTCGCCTCATTTGTGGGGAGTTCACATCCCCCGAGAAAGCAGAAGGTCGAGGTGGCCCTTCCAGCAATGGAAGGTGTAAGAGGAGCTCACCTTCTCTAAAGGGTGGTCTTGCGCTCGCTCGTTTTGTCTTAGTAACGGAACTAATCCTGGCTTCCCTTGAGTTTATCATTGCTCCAGAGTCATTCAGTGAGCCAAGTGGTGAACCTCGAGCACAACCTTATCCATATGTTGAGGTATGACATGACACTCCTATAAAGTGCATGTTTAACTCTTTGGATGAAGTTTCAGCCTTGTCAATGATTTTTTGCAAAATCACTGACCATAGCTCCATAAGAGACTAGTGGAGGAGACTTTGTGGGGCCCTCTTCCTTAGCCCTCGTTGAAAGAGAGTCAGAAGCTCCTCCCTTTAATATTCCACAACTGTAGGCTCATCCACCTTCTCCTTACAATGATCTAGATTAGGAAGTGGATGACCTCTTGGTCAATGAGTGTTAGGGGGAGGCCTCTTTTTAATCTTTAGATTAGATATGTGTGTTGTGATGTGTTCCCTCGTAATCATGCTATGTGTTCTTGGATGACCCTTTTCACCCTTGTTGGTGCTTGGATACGGGAGTGATTTTTTCGTAAACCTTCTTCTATTTGTATCATCATTATTCCATGTTTGTGTGTGATTTTCAATAAATTGGGGACGATGCAAAGTGTTGGGGACATTTAGGCTTCCCTTCCATGTTGACGCAATTTTTCATTTTCACTTTGTCTTCTCGTGTATTCTTCACATGGTTTGATATAGTAGGGGGTTGATCATAATTCATTTATATACTATTATTATACTTATATATATTTATGAGCAACTCTGACCCCGAAATATCATATCACTCATGTGTCTTCTATTTGTGATTTTTTTTTCACTCTCCTTTTATCTTTCTCTCTTCTTTGCTTGAGTTGTCCCTTTCATGTGTGACAATGCCATTTCTATGACATTCTGATTTTCATAAAATGCATTCCTTACCAACAAATATTTTCTTGAGAATCTTTGCAAGCTTTTTTCAAGAATTACATTCTTGACTTGGACCTAACGAAACATGTTTCCTTCATCATGGGTTCACAAAGAAAGGAATTGGGAACTTTCCTTCGAGGTGGGAGCAACTTTTACCTTCCCCTTGTTGGCCTCCTCTAATGGTTCAATAACTAAGCCCTAGAGTTGTGACTTAGCGATTGGAAATTTGCACTAAGTAGCTATCTTACTCATCATGAAGGTGCATTTCATTGTCAACATAGGGACATAAACTTGAAATGGGTCAGCACTGTATGTGCACTAGGACTCCACTACAGTCATCCATAAACTAGAAAAGAAACAATACTAGAAATAAAATGTTGGAAAGAAATCAACTTGAGCACTGAGCATGAATCAAAAAATACACTAAGCATTAACAACTGGACTAGAAATGAAAGATAGAAATGGAAATCTCAGCAAACAGACAGGAAACTACTCTATCTGCCTTGGCTGCAGGAATAATCACAAAACAAAATTCTAGTGGCTGCAGGAACAAACAACTACTGAAACTGAAACTAATTACTGAACAAAAAATAACTTTTAAACTAAATGGGTGGAATTCTCACCAAGTGGCTCCCCTTGAGTGAGTCTTCCTTAAGCTTACTCAGATGCAACAACTCATAATATCATTTTATTCCTTGAAAGCATGATTACAACATATCAACAATATAACTATATTACTAAAACTAAAAAATGCAAGTACAATCTCAAAACATCCAACCTTTTGAAAAGGGGCATCTGACCATTATTTATAGAGAGAAAAACTTCTAATTAACCCTAACTACCTAGGCAGTCGACTTCATCAAAATAGGAGGATGCCATTTATTGAAAGCATAGAAAAGAGAGGGAGGAAGTTTTGCATGCGCCAAATTTGGTCAAAGTGGACTTGCCCCAATGAGAATCTAGCACATCACACTCCCTATATTTTCTCAACAAACAAACATGACCATTAAAAGGTAGTTACAATTTTTCATTCGAATTAGGACCCTCCATTGGAAGTTTCCCTCCTTTGACCTCTTAATGACCATCTTCTTAACTTTCTTGGAAACTGACCAGTTGGCAGGAGTTTCTTCCACTTTACAAGCTTTGTTGACATAGGCATCTTAGTGTGAACCTGCATAATGACATTAGCACACACAAACACATATCCATAATTACCTTAAAGTAACATCCATTCAACCACATGTAAAATTAACATAGATAATTCACATAGCATGTTAATGTCATTAAAAGTCACAAGGATAAAATTATGCCCAAGGTTTATGGTTTTAAGGAAATAACATGGAAAATGTCAAAAACCAAGTGCCAAAGTCTATGGTAACAACACCAAATATATAATAAACCCTATCAAAATTGAGCCATTAATCAGACTCATCACCCCTCACAAGGGGGCATTTTCTTCCTTTCGAATTCCTTGATGAAGTGAACATCTTTTGAAAGGATTCCTTGGTGATGAATTGATTTGAGAAAAAACATCTCTTTCACAGTTTCAAACAATGCATCCCTTGAGTGGACCCCTCTTCACGCCAGGTTCCTGAGGGACCCATTTGAAAGCATTATAACTTATTGACGATCTGCGTGATTGTTCGCTTATTTATTTGCATGGTTGCTTTGTGTTTTCTAGCATTTTTTATCTGTAGGTAAACATGTTGCTTTGCAGGTGTGCCTATAAAGGCACTTTTTGACTTTGCGGAGTCCCCTTCCTTGGGTTTCCCTCATGTGAGAGATCTTGGGGATGCCTCCTTGCGGGTTTGTGGGCCTGTAAGGCGCTTACATCTATCAGCTTCCTCCATGTGAGAGATCTTGGGGGTCGCTCCCTTGTAGGTCTGTGGTCCTATAAGGTACTTACTTCTTTAGTTTTCCTCCATGTGAGAGATCTTGGGGGTTGCCTCCTTGCAGGTCTGTGGACCTATAAGGCACTTACTTTGCTAGGATTCCTTCATGTGAGATATCTTGGAGGACACCTCCTTGCAAGTCTACGGGCCTATAAGATGCTTGATTCTTGGGGATTCTTTCATGTGAGATATCTTGGGGGTTGCCTCTTTGTAGGTATGCAAACCTATGAGACGCTTTCATCCTGCAGGATTTGTCCATCATTGGTTCAAGGGCCTTCAATGTACTTTGTGCAGCTTCATAGTTTTACGGAGCTATGGAGTCCTTTGTTTGAAGCTCCTCAAGGAGAGTACCTATGAAGTCCTTTGCCTTCCCTATGCTTTCAAGTTTGCTAGATCATGGTCTACTTCCTTGATGGTTCAAGTATAAATTTCTAACCTTACTTACTCTTCGATCTACTTTACTGAAGCACTCATCAATACTCGTCTTCGCTAAAGTGGGGGAAAATGTATAGGAGCAAATTTTCACCCCTTATGCAAGTTCCCCTTTCACACATCCTCACCTTACAAAATTAAATCTGAAGGTGAAATTCCACATCATCCAACTGCCTTCCTTCCACTTGGCATCTATCTTCTATATCAATGAGAATATTTGTCAGGGATGCAAGTGCGGTGCGCAGACATCTGCACAGTGCATCGTTGTCCCTAATGGATTCTTGCGCCTGAAGTTGGTAGAGGTGTTACACTCCTGATTGGGGTTGAGTTGTAACGTCCCTCTTTGACCAACCGACCCTAAAAATGGCAGATTCTCCTTCATTCTCCTTCAAATTCACCCCTTCTCATCTCGTTTCATTTTCTAAACAACAGACACACATTCTTAAGCCATCTCTTAGCATTTATAGCACTCTCAAGCAATATTTTCAATACTCCATTGTAGCAACAACACTCCATCAACTCCACATAGCAAGTGTGAAGCAATCCATTGAAGCATGGGCTAGGAGTCTTGCGAGACCTCCTTTCATTGCAGTTGCAGTTGTGGTGACCTTGCCAAGTCCATATTCTCCTCCATTGGCTAGTGATCTTTTGGGTGGAGGTGGTAATGTTTCACTCCTCTCCTTTGTGATTTGGTTGAGTAGCATTGTATTGTTTTGTAGTGTGTATTGCTTTCCTTTCTTTCCTTTATTGCATATTCTACTTCGTCGCTTTTTGGTTGTCCATGGAGGTGGAAACACCAAAACGGGGGTCTGATTGAGGCATGCCCCTATACAACCCCAACAATTTTCCCCTTCTTGCTTGTGTGTAGGTGAACATACATGAGGAGCTAGCTGGAAAATTGACGCTTCTATGAGTTGGTCTTTATCACTTAAGTCTTTATCTATTTACTCCACTATTTACACATTTACTTTATGTATTTCATCATCTTGTCATTTTCGTTAAATTCCATCAACTAGGCTGTTAATTAGTTTTTAGGTAGTTTGTATTGTGTTCACTATTTTTTGATTGTACTGACACCAGTGCGCTTGAGAGACGCCAACACGTCACACTATCATCCCAAAACTGTGTTGCCATCCTTGGATAGAGAGTTTTCTAAGACACAATATTGACTCTAAAAGCTAGCTCGCCTAGCCCAAACCTAATTTTGGGATTTGTAAAGTGATCGAAGTATGTTATAGTCCTCATCATTCTCGATCCTTGTCATAAGACACCTTTTAGAGTGAGGTAAGTTAGGGCAGCCCTCCGCTCTCGACTCTCTGTGACCTAGAGCCTTGACTTGGTTGGTCCCCCTCTCTTACAATATCCCCTAAGGATTTTTCTTAATAATTGATGTTTTCTCGACATTATATCAAATAACGTTCACTACATTTTATCCCATATTAGTAAATGAGTTTTCCCTTCCAAACTCCCCAAAGGATTTCTTGATCTTAGTATAGAAATAAACAACCATTAATGTTGATGGTAAAAACAAAATGAATGAAAAGTAAATATTTATTTTCTCTACCAAGGAAGAAAGTGTCCATTCCTAAGGCATGATCTCTAAAGAAAGATAAATGATAAGGGAATACTTATTTCCTTGCATATTTCATTTTATTTTGATTGGTTGAACAGTTATTAGCTTTCCATGCATGCCTACAAAATGGTTTTCCTTTGTATCTTCATATGAAAGTCATGCCACCTCCACATTGAAATAAGGACATATAACTAGTTGAATTTGGTACAAATCTTTCAAGCTTTCCTTTACACTTTAGAATATCAAAGCAAGCTTTCAAAAGACTATAGTTTGTCCACTCAATAAAAATATACTTACAAATGTCTTGATGCAAAGTGAAACATTATTTATCAAACAAGAAGATGATGCAATGAGTATTTTAAACATATTAAGTCTACCAACTATCAAGAGGTTGAAGTGAAATAATATTTGGCACAAAATAGTAAAGTTACGTTTATTATGATGTAGTGTTGATATTAAATAATCAACACTAACAAAAGAGGTAAATGAAAGCATAATTCAACTACTATTTTGAGCTAAAAAGAAGAACTGATTTAATTAATATGGTGTCACAAGGCTTCAAACATAAGAAAACCTAGTAGATTGGGTTCAAGAAGCCATTTAAATTGGAAATTCCAAATATATAAAATGTTATGGTTTATGCCTTCCACTCCCACTTCTAAGAAGTAAGGCAACCATCATGCATATCCCATTGATTAGGATGTTGGCAAGAGACATTGGACATGTCATCTGGTGTTGTCATTGATGGAAAACCTAGTTTGCGATTCGATCCACACGTCAGTATTTGTTCGTACCAAAAGTCAGTTTGAAGCTAAGTGATTAACTGTCAAGTTAGAATAGAGCATCCGACAAAATTGTGTTCATCGATTCATATGTAATTTTTTGTCATCATTTTGAGTTGTGGATCTCAGGGAAGGTTTTTCGATGTACGATCTATGTTATCCTTGAATCTTAGAGCCTCGTATCGATTGTTGTGTAAGTTAGAAGATTTGGTTGATTGGTTTTCTATTTAACAGTGCAAGAAGGTCGACTAAGTGAATATATCGTGTTGTGGATCTTCGAGGAGTAATTGTTGGACTTTTTTTTGTGTTTGAGGATGTTATTTTGAGTTCTCACTATGTTGTGGCCAAATTTGGTTGGTGCACATTGAAAATTATTTGTGGATTGAGCTGACGATTTGTAAATATTTTATGTTTTATTAAAGCCGACATGTTGTTGATTAAATCTTTAGTTGCAGATATATATAAGTGATCATTTATATCATTTGGATATATGTACGAAGTGTGTTGATGTATGTTGCAAAATTCAGAGGGATTGTAGATCAATTATGCACAGTTTCACTTGTGCATAAAAGGATTTGTGATCTGAATTAAAGCAAACAAAGCAAAAGAGTAGAATTAGACAAAAGGTCAAGAATGTGATTGATGTGCTTAACCAAGACTATAATCAGGAATTAGTAGATGCTATTCTCTCAATTTAAATCTTTTGGATGTAATTCAAATGCTTTTGTAAGATAGTGAGTCTTCTTTTGTATCTGAGTAGTGAGCTCTAGGCAGTGTGCCTGAATGCATGTGCATTCCTTTGTAAACACTTAAATTTGAGTATACTTAGATTGTGGATTGACCTCCACCATGGTTTTTCCCCTAACAAGGTTTCCACGTAAAAATCCTTGTGTTATGGTGTTGTGGTTGATTGCTTTGTGTTCTTGCATCTTTCTTTTGCTTCAATGCTATAAGTGGTTTAAAGATCAAGTTAATAAAGTTAAATTTTGCAAAACACTGATTCACCCCCCCTCTCAGTGTTCCTTGATTCCAACAATTGGTATTAGACCTTAGTTCCTCAAAAGAAGTTTAAAAGCTTGGGGAAGATATGAGAAAGTGATTCAATGGATTCAAGCAGTCTTCAACAACAACTTTTGGTGGCACTAAATGATCTTGATCAATCCAAATCTGAAGTCTGGGAATTGCAGGCAAGCCTCATGAATGCTAGGAAATTCATTCAATCATTGAAAGAAAAAATCAATGAGTCAAGGGAAAAGAGAAAGGAGATTTGGATTAGCTTAAGTAGAAAGAAAGTAAAAGCATGGAAGATGAACACTTGAGTCAAGCCTTGAAGGAAAAGATAGAAGAATGTGAAAAGTTCACCAGAGAAAATGTTGTTCTAAAGCATGAGATGGAATCTATTGTGATGAGGATGACCAAGGAGATTGAAGACAAAAAGAAGAATGAAGAGAATCTTGCTCAGTCCTTGAAAGAAAAATCTGAAGAATGTAGTCGAATTACTGATGGATTCAATCAGTTGGAGCTTAAATTGGAACGATCTAGGAATAATGAAGAAGAGCTTGAAAAGCAAATTGTTAATCTCATAAATGAACTTGCTACTGCAAATGAATTCAAGGAGAAGTTCAAGATTAGCTCAACCAAGCTTGATGAATTGATTAGAAGTCAGAGGACTGGAAGTGACAAGCGAGGTCTTGGATATGAGAAAGGAGAAAGTTTTAGATTTGGACAAAGGAGATTTGGGCAAGGAAATTAGATGAAAAAAGCTGGAAGGTATCTGGTAAGACAACCTAATGCTCAAAGGTTCAATGGTTACTCTTTTGTTTGTAATAAATTTGGTCATATGACTGCTCAATGTAGGAGCATAATGAATCCAATTGGTCCATCATTCTCAGGCCAATGTTTCAATTATAATAAGTATGGTCATAAATCAGTTGAATGCATAAATATGTCAAAAAACCTTTTCAATAGAGATGTCAGATGTTATACCTGTAATAGATTTGTTCATATTGCTAACCAGTGCAGATCAAGAGAAAATCAATGGAACAACTAGTCTAGACAAAGAAATGTTGTGTTATAACTGTAACAAATCTGGTACAACAATCTATGCAACATATCAAATGGTCAAAGAGAATGCAAAATATGACCTATGTGAGTTACTTTAGAGCCAGTTAATTGAGAATATTGGAAAAATCAAGAAGGATAAGAAGAATTCTTTCAAGTATGGTAATTTGTTGCTATGTTTATTCTTATACTTCATGAATGAAGTTCCAAGAGTTGGAAAAGTGCATTGGCAAAGTGATAAACTGGTAGTTGTCAAATTAAAGACATCTTGTATGGAATTGGTTACAACAAAGCTAGAAAAATTGCTATTTGGGGTTATTTCAAGAATTTTCAGAATGAAATGCAAGCAAGGGAAAGGATTCCTACTTCTATTGTGGAAAAGTACAAGGACACAATTTTCTCCATGGTTGATATTGATCAGTGTTTGATGGAAGTTTTAGAACCTAGAACAATGTGAATAATGCCTATGGGTTATGAGGTTGAGGAACACATTTTGGAGCTATATGCTCAACACTTGCTAAGTAAACCTTAGGATCCGACAAAAGAGATTTTTTGCACCTTTGAGGAAAAGGATATTTAAGTGCATGAACAATTGAAGAAGCCTGTGATAATTTGAAAGGTAAGAAAAGAAGTGAAAGCTTTTGCAGAAAGCGTGGGTATATTAGCTGAAGCTGTAAGGGAAGCTAGGAGGAAAAGAGAACAAGCTGAAGCAGGAGATCCAACTAGAACTAAGTTTGCTAGTCTGGAAACATCCTCTAGCAGATCTATATCCACAAGGAGCTCTTCTCTCTCATTTGGTCTTGCAAAGAAGTCAAGCCTTGTGAAAGCTCAAGCCAAGACATCTGAGAGAGAAGGAAAGAGGAAGAAGGACAAGAGCACAAGAGTATATGTTTCTATTTCAGAAGATGAAGAAACTGGATATGATGAAGAGGTAAGAGAAATCAAGCATAAAGGATCAAAAGCATCTAAAGTCTCTAAGGACAAGCCCTCCGATGAAGAGAAAGTAAAGAAAAAGATGAAAACTGTCAAATCAGGTATGTCTGTAGAAGAAGTGGAAAAAGCATTGATTAAGGATGGTAATCTTAGGCCACTTTGTGAATGGTATGACACCTTTGATAATGTCGGTCAAAGAATTCTTGAGGAAGCCACAATATTTGAATAATTTCAATATGACTCTCATTGAAATAATGTTTGAGTTACCTAAAGGTTTGTATGAAGTCTTAGAAATGAGGAGAGTGAATGCAAGAACTGAAGAAGAACAAATGAGAGAACGAATACTTGTTGATCTGTGTCTAGTGATGTCAATAGAAGAGATGAAGAAGATTCTAAATGATGCCAAAAGGGATTTTAAGAGTAAGACAAGGGTGAATAAACTGATGATTGGGCTAACTTAAGAAGTTGCAAAAGACACTGAGAAAATCCTTATGAAAGTTCTGTTGAAAAACAAATATAATGTTGTTTTTGAAGATGTGCATAATGAAGATGTTCCATCTAGTCCGGTAAATGAAGAAGGAAAAGAATAAAAATTTGAGGATATTTTGAATCCTCTTGACACGCACGATGCTGAAATTCCTATGGAGAATGAAGCTCCTAAAGAGATGTCAAGTGAAGAAGTAGATATTCTTGAAGCAAAGGAAGAATCAGTGTTTGAAGAAAAGAAGGTTGAAGTGAAGGAGATTCCTGTGGAAGCAAGAGACATTGCTAAGGTAGTAAAGGAGTTTTTGGAGGAGGAACAGGAGGAGTTTGATCCTTAATTGATTAAAGGACCTATCAACTTGGACACTCTATCTCTCATTGAGAAGCTGAAGGTAGCATCATTTTCTCAGGCCAAGGCAAGGGAGGAAATACTGAAATCTCATATTTTAGACAATGAGTTGTTGAGTCTTGCATCTGGTATCCTTAAGAAGATTATGCCTACATATTTCAAGGATTCATTCGATTCTCCATTCAATCAGCTAAATAAACTTGTCAATTTTGTAAGTACTCACTTTGAGTCACTTGAGAAGTCAGCTATGGATGAGGTTTAGAAGGAATTTGATGCTAACAGGTTTGGTAGGTTGAAGGGAATGATTGCTAATGATAAAAATTTGTTAGCTACCTGTGTAAATAATATTCAAGGTGCTTTGTTTGAAGGTGGAAACATTTACAAGTCATGTTTATCTTTGTCTAAGTTCACCGAGGACACTGAAAAGAAAATGAAGGAATATGAGAAACAGTTAGCAGACATCTCTCAAGCATTTGATCCTCTAACCGTTTCTGTTGGAAAGGAAGAAGGTCAAGTCATATCCCTGCTTGACAAGATTAAAATTCTAAAACATGAAGAAGGCAAAATTTGTGAAAGAGTGTGTGAGCTTAGAGGACTAATTGGTCCAAAGATGGAGACAATGCTTAGTGCATTGAAGGAAACACAATATGCTATGGAGGTCAATGATTTGACAAACCTTGAGTCAACATAGATGCAATCTTACTTGTTCTATGGTCACATGACTATTTTGGAGAGTCTCAAAAAAGGTTGGGACACTAGTTTGAGCCTGTTGAAGAGTAATTTTGCAGATATATTCAAGTTTATGTAAGTTGTAGAAGCAAGTTTATACATATGCAATTTGTTCATAGCAATTTTATTTGATTTTTGGTATGTGGATTTCCCGCCTTTGCCATTGATGTCAAAGGGGGAGAGTGGGACAATGAAAAATGTCACAACCATCTCAGGGGGAGTTGTGTTTTGAAGTTTTAAAGGTTGGTAGTGTATTCATGTTGGTACTGATCCGACACTCAGTCATTTTTCACTAAGTGTGGCCATCAATGCCAAAGGGGGAGATTGCTGGAAAGAGACACTACACATGTCATCTGGTGTTGTCATTGATAGAAACCCTAGTTTGTGATTTGATCTGCACGTTTGTATTTGTTCGTACCGGAAGTCAAATTGAAGCTAAATGATTAACTGTCAAGTTAGAATAGAGCATCTGACAGAATTGTGTTCATCGATTCATATGCAATTTTTTGTCATCATTTTGAGTTGTGGATCTCATGGAACATTTTTCGATGTATGATCTATGTTATCCTTGAATCTTAGAGCCTTGTATCAATTGTTGTGTAAGTTAGAAGATCTGGTTGATTGATTTTTTGTTTAACAGTGCAAGAAGATTGACTACGTGAATATAGTGTGTTGTGGATCTTCAAGGAGTAATTATTGGAAGTTTTTTGTGTTTGAGGATGTTATTTTGAGTTCTCACTATGTTGTGGCCGACTTTGGTTGGTGTGCATTAAAAATTATTTGTGGATTGAGCCGACGGTTTGTAAATATTTTATGTTTTATTGAAGCCGACATGTGGTTGATTAAATATTTAGTTGTGGATATATATAAGTGATCATTTATGTCATTTGGATATTTGTATGAAGTGTGTTGGTGTATGTTGCGAAAGTCAAAGTGATTGTAGAGCGATTATGCATAGTTTCACCTGTGCATAAAAGGATTTGTGATCCAAATTAAAGCAAACAGAGCAAAAGAGTAGAATTAGACAGAAGGTCAAGCAATGCGATTGATGTGCTTAACCAAAACTGTAATCAGGCATTAGTAGATGTTATTCTCTCAGTTCAAATCTTTTGGATGTAATCTAAATTCTTTTGTAAGACAATGAGTCTTTTTTTTGTATCTGAGCAATGAACTCTAGGCATGCAGTGTGTCTGAATGCATGTGCATTCCTTTTGTAAACACTTATATTTGAGTATACTCAGATTGAGGATTGACCTCCACCGTGGTTTTTCCCCTAATAGGGTTTCCACGTAAAAATCCTTGTGTTATGGTGTTATGGTTGATTGCTTTGTGTTCTTGCATCTTTCTTTTGCTTCAATTTTATAAGTGGTTTAAAGATTAGGTTAGTAAAGTTAAATTTTGCAAAACACTGATTCACTCCCCCTCTCAATGTTCCTTGATTCCAACATAGGAAACTACAAGTTTAGATGCTAATGAAACACTAGACCAATAGGTGAATATGCACTCAGGATAAAAAAAAAACCATTTAGATTTGGAAGTTAATGAAACATTGGACTAACAAACAAGATGAACTTAAGATACATAAAACCATTTAGATGGTCGATCAAAGAACTTTATGAAGCTATCAGTTGAAATGGTTTAGATGAAGTTAAATCTCTTAGATGATGCTACAATTAGGCTAGGTAAACAATATGAAATTCTTACAAGCGAATATATAATCATGCACAAACAATAAGAAGCAAAGAAAAAGGAGCAAATAGAGGGGAGAAAAGTATAATGAGTTAAATAAAAGGAAAGGAGAGAATAATTGGAGCTTGAAAGATAATTATTGAGTCAAAAAATCTAACAACGAGAGAAGGAATCAAAGAAAAAGTAAGAAATACTTGAAAAATAACAAAGATAAATGGTGAAGGATATGAATCAAGTAGAATATGCAAGTAGAAGAGGCATATGAGTGATCCCTAAAACCCTCAACCTAAACAAAAAAATTATTAGGGATATATACAACATATAAAACATTGTTTATGCTATAGTTAACAATTTCCAAATCAACAACCCCCTCATTTCCCTAAAAACTAAATCTAGTTTTTGGGTCTCTTAGATCAAACAATATTTAGGTCATCTTTTCTCACCGTTGGTGTATATACCAATCACACATCCCATTGTATTAGCTCCTCCTAAATAGACAAAAAATATTCTTATAGAGGAGCTAAAACCATTTTAGGGTTTATGATAAACTAAAATATATATTTCATGTCAAGTTTTTGGTACAAAGTATGGAATTGCTTAAACATTTACAAACCATTTAGTTAGTAATTCCTTGGGGACTTAAACAAACCCATATGAAATACAAGTATGGACACCTAAATTTATCCACACTTGAACAAATTAGACTTTATTTTATCATTTACGTTATTTTAAAAAGTATTTATTTAATTAATTAATTTACTCTTTATCCTTGTTCCTTGTCTTAATTGAATAAATTTACATTTATTTAATTAACTCTAGCCTTTATCCTCTAGTCTCCATAAATTAAATAAATATAAAACTAATTATTATTTTATCCTTTTCACTTCAAATCCCATTAATTAATTAAATCCAATTAATTAACTATTAAAATTCTTTACACATGTCTAATTGTGATTAATTTAATTAATCACATCCTAATCCTACTTATCGTAAAAAAATACAACAAAATATTAACCCTCCATTTGATCAAGAAAATCCTCACCCTCCATTTAATTCACATGACTCACACATGTGTGAGAGATCACACGTCTTTTTGCACTCTTTTCCATGTGTCCTTGAGGAGACACTTGTCACATTTCTCTTCCTAATGTGTCCTCACACATGTGTGAGAGGATACATGTCTCATTTCCTCTCTTCCCAATGTGTGCTCACACATGTGTGAGACTTCCCTCTATTCAATCTTCCCTATGTGTCCTCACAACTGTATGAGAGGACTCACGTGTCATATATCTCTTTTCCATGTGTCATCCTTACACATGTGAGAGGAATCATACCCCATCATTAGATTTAATTTGAAAAATCACACGCCTTGACCTTTCTTCAATCCTCTCTCCCAAATCCATCAATCTAGTGATGTCACTTGACATCTTCTCCTCAACCCTAACCTATCGTGAATCATCTATCATCGGTATTCAAAACAAGTATTAGCCCTTGATCAACCTCTTATCACATCCATAAATCAAAGGCCCTCCAATATATTTTGATACACCATATTTTACCCTAAATTCATGTTACCATTTTGACAAATAATCTACATTCCTCCATAGTTCCTCCAACACTCATCTACTTCATCTAAGAGAACATAAAGAGGGTTGTGAGGTTCATCTCTTAACATAGGGCATTTTCTTCTTAGGTCAATCCAAAGGAGAATTTGAAGAATAATTTATAAATATTAATTATTTACATTTAATCATTATTTGTATTCTTGTTTTTCATTATATTCATTTTGGCATGCTTGATCTTCTAACCCCATCATTTTTTTTGAGTTTTCATGAGTTCCTAACACATAGGTTCTAGTTCATTACCTACATTTTATCATTCAACAATTATGCAGTTTGGAACCTCTATAGTCTCTTGTGTTACCTCCACCCCTACTTGGGCATGACTCCATCATCCCTTCTACTTTTTAAAATAAATTTTTGTGTTTTCTATTTTTGTGCAAGTTTTTTTTATCATTTTCTCATCTTTTTTTCTCTATCCCTAACCATTTCCTATTGGTTTTATATTTTTTCTTATAGGGTTTTTTTTCTTTTATCATATATCATTCAACACCAATGCTCTATATTTCAATACTTGCATTGTTTATTACCTACATAATTTATCACTAGCGCTCTATGAATTGACACCATTGTCTTCTACAAATCAATCTCCTTGTCTCATCAATTTTATTCCTATTCATCTCTATTGTCTAGTTTTTCTAGTTTGTCATCATTATAATATATTTCCTCAATCCATACAAACCTATTTTCTATATTTTTTCTTAGTCTTTAATCCAAAATTTCTAACTTCCTCTTGCAAATTTGAAATTAGTACTTGTGCAGCCTCTTGTGCCGCCTACACAATTCAACACTTACATAGTTTAGTGCCTTCACAACTTAGTGCTTGCATAGTTTTATGCTTCTTAAATTTTATGCCTATGGAATCTATTGACTCACAATCACCAACCAATGCTTCTCATCATCGATGCTCTATCTTTCATCACCTCTATTTATGTCTAACTTTGTTTATTATTTTTGGGCTTTTTTTATCATTTAATTTTATCATTTTACTATTTAACCTCTATTTGTGTAGCTTACAAATATTGGCCAAATAAATTATCATGACACTAGCATCTTTATATTTATAGCTATATTTATTCAAGACATTGTATTTCCATTAGTATTAAATACAAACTAATATTTAAGGTAGTGAACCTTGTTTGTCGTGTCTTGTAATGGGTGATGTGTATGCTCTCCTCTTATGCCCTTGTGTGATCTTTAGGATGAAAAATATCACTTTCTTTCTTTTCTTTTATTCCATCCCAAGGAGCCAAATGTGTTTATGTTCTCCCCTTGCACTTTGTGTGATATTGCATGACCAAAAACACTTGACCATTCCTTTTGAGGGGGTACACCTTGAATTTCATCACCAAGGAGACAAAATCAACTCTAACATTCTAATGGAGAGTCAAAATTGGGGGGTGAATTGAAAGACTTGTCTCTTGGAAGTGGAAAATTATTATTCAAGCTAAGCCCCTAAGAAATTTATACCTTGGGGAAGTGAAGAAGAAGGTTGGGTTACCCTCTTCTCCCGGGTATTCAATATTTTTTCTCTTTCATCTTCATATATTGGTCTCATGTACCCTCGAGGTATATAGAGGATACCCCTAGTAGTTTTTTCATCCTAGTCTAAGACCTTTTAACCATATCCTTTTGTTGTGCATGAGATATCAGTTAGACTTGAGAAGTTACCCACATCATACTTTCAAGTTGGGAAGATAGAGCTTACTTTGGGCAAGGATTTGGCCTTTGAGTTAACGGGTGCATGTGTTATACATGATCTTGCATTACTTGGCTATCCATCACTCAATACATAGTATATTTGTGGGTCCACAAAATTTGACACACTCACTTTACTAGAGCTACATTGTTCTTATGCTTGGTGTGTTTTCTTGTTAAAACTTGTATGTACTGTATCCCTCTCAATCCATTTTTTTGATTGGCATGGTTTTAATGTCCTCCTTCAAGCTAAAATGAAGACCTTTCCTCCAAGTATCCTTTATCCTTCATCCTAAATCAATCATCCAATCCTCCAAACTTCCATCCTTTATCATAAATCCAACCCAATCCTTTCATCCAAAAATCTAACCTCTTATCCTTCAATCCAAACTACAATTCATCCCTCATCATCCAAGCTAAATATTCCCATCTTAATTTTTCTCCCTATAGTTCAACACTAGTGTTTTTGTGCTTATGTGCCTTCATAGTTTGACACTTTCATTGTTAAACGCCTCCATAGTTTGACGCTTTTGTATTTCAACACATTTATGAATCTTACTCCTCTCATTTATACTTTATATGAGCATTACTATCCAATCAACACTATTCTAATATCTATCACCCTTCTCATCCAAACCATAAAATCCTAATCCAATCTATCCATAATATAATTCTTCCTTCTAAATAAAACCCTTAATCTACATCCAACTTTATTAATCCATCATCAAATCTCCCTCAATCAATTTTAATCCTTCATATCAATCCTTAGCCTAAATCTTCTTCATCCTCATCCTCATTTTAACCCAAATTCTAAGTCTTATAGTCCACCCTCTTAACGATCCTCTAATCCAATCCTCAAATCCTTGTATTAATCAACATCTTAGGCAACCAACACCAAATCAAACATATCTAATCTCCTAGGTAGTCATTCCCATCTCCCATCCCCCCATCTTGAATGCATCCTAATCTATTCACTCTTCTCAATTAAACATCCTACAACCCTTTTCTAATCCAAATCTTGAATCCAACATCCATTCTAAATCTAATCCAATTCCAAACATAAACTAACCATAATATAATCTATCTTCTAATAGAAATCCTCGTCTAATCCCAATAAATACCCTCATCCATACAATACATATAATCTTCCAATTCAATTCAAACCCCTAACCATTTCTATCCCAAATTCTAACCTATCCCAAATCTGAGCTTAATCAATTCAAATCTAAACTTAGCAAAACAATCCTAAGATCTCTTAATATCGAAATAAATCTTAAGGTTTATCATCCATTCTATCCTATTTGATTTATTATAATCCAAAATCTACTTTTCCCTAGTCTCTTCCATTTGCAACCCCTCCATCCTAATCCAAATCCCAAATCATGTCTCCATTCCTTGGTGATGGTGATGATCCTATCCTTGTTGACTAACTTGTATACAAGATCCATTTGATGATAATGGGAGTCTTGTGAACCAAGATGCACTCCCACCATCCTTAAATAACATTGAATTGTTTAATCTTGTATCGAGCCTTCATCCCCCATACATCATCTTTCAAAACCCTAAATTTGATAAGACAAGCTCCCCCACCAATCCTAAATTTTCATATAGCGATCTTATAAAAATTCCATCCTTGACTATCTCCTTGACAAGGATTTCATGTTTATATACCTTCTAAGCATCGGATTCAAGCTTCCCCCATCCTATCTCCTCATTCAATCCTTTAGTTCTCATCCTTTTGCTACCTTTGACGAGGGAAACCCATTCTTCATCCAAAGCCCTCTTTAAACTCTATCCATATCCCACATCCCCATCTCTAATTCCTATTCAAGATCCACATCCTGGTCCCAAGCCATAAATCTTTGAAGCCTTCATGTCTTATTCTAATTTCTCATCTCCAAAATCCTTTCAATACACTCCATCCCAAATGTACAAGTTCTCCTCATCCCAATTCTTTGATGACTTCCTCCAAGGACTATTAGCCAAGGATCCTATTAGGTATTGCACTAAAAGTGTTGCATCATTTGTGTTTGGGGTTCATTTTTCCATTTTGTCCATTACCTACCACTTATACTATTTCAAAGGTTTCTATTTTTTGCAGTTTATATTTTATTGTGGGAGGTAAGTATTGAGTGTGTCAGTTGTCTGAAATGGTTACAAAAACATCTCTACATGTCAACGTTAGCTCCATGTTTTTTTGTTTCTTTTTTGCTAATCAAGTTGTTTATTTTCTCATGTTGGGAAATATCCTTTTCATATCAACCTTTTAGACCACACCTAGTACTCATCTTGTAATCTCATGTTCAAAAGAGATCGCTTCAATTTTTGTGTGTGTTTTGAGTGTTGGTGATTTGCCTGGGTTTTGAAACTTGTGTTCACTCTCGACAAGGTTTTCATAACCTTGTCAAAGCCCAACATGGTTTTGTAACTTCTCCAAGTGATACAAAGATGAATTTCTTAGATTTTTTGAAAAACATAGGAAGAAGGTGCAATTGGTACAATGGATATTTGAGATGATTAGTGAACTGCATGTTTTGCCAACAAATAAAGGAAAGGGCTAAGTAGTGGATGAGGTATAGAAGTGGATGGGTTTTATGTTTATCAGAGCTTTGATGTGGTTTCATAACCATCTTGGATCATCAACACACAAATAAAAGCATTTTTTTTGTGGTAGAGGTTGAGGGTGGTTCTAGAACCACCCTTGGTTGCCAATGTAAGTTTTTTTTATCATTTCCAAGTATCGATTTAAGAAGGGGAGGCTTGTCTTTTAGTGATCGTTAGGTGTTTTGGGTGGTTTTATAACCTTCCCAAAGTGCTAACACATAAAGAGATTGGGCAATGAGATATATTGTTGTCAGAGGTTTCCCTTGGTTTGAGAACCATGTCCAAGGCCTAACATATTTTTGGATCTCAACTAGGTTGCCAACCCACAAGGAGAAATCAAGGAGCCAAAGGATCAAGCCTATAACATTCTTTAGGGATTTCGTTTGAGTTGCGAACCTTGTCTATAGTGCCAATTTGGAACTTAGAGCATCAAAGAACATAAAGGCTTATGATAAATATGAAGGGAGCCTATTTAATATTTTAAAAGACATCTTGAAATCTAGTAGGTTCCAAATTAATGGCATGATTTCTACTTGCCTACCTAAATTCCATTACTATTGTAACTATCCTAAGCTACCAAAATACTCCTTACTATTGCCTTTCAATTTAGAACACCCATTTAAGGCAAGAATGAATATACATTGATGATCTTGAATGTGCTACAATGCTACAAGCTAGAGTTTCACCTAGCGGGTGTTATAATATTTTGGTTCATTTTACAAAGGTTTTTTTTTTGTATTTCTAGTGAATTACAAGTGTAGTATGTTGTGGGGAAACCATAGAGGCCATGCCCTATTTATTTGGTGGGGTGCATGTATGTGGAATCAAAAAATATTAATATTTTAGGTGGTTTTTTGTTGCAAAGTGTCTCCATGATGGTATGTGTATATTTAGGAGGGTTTCTTAGTTGTAGCTATGGATTTTCCTTTGCCACATTTGCTAGCATGAATGTAATGTTGGGTTAGATGAGTGTAACAACACTTTGAAAATATTGTAAGCTTTGTAATGATATTTCTCATATTATACATGGATATGTGTAGTTTTGTTGTGGATTACTAGTCATGCTTTGGTACAAATTTTATTATCTTTGTTGTATATAAATAGACATATAATGGTTCTTTGATTTCAATTTATATTCTTGTTAGTGAATTGTGACTTTATTGCCTAATTAGATAGGCATCGATCTTGGTTCACCTAACCAATCTCACATAATCAAACAAAAGCATAAGCAATAATTTAGTAATAAAATATTCCTTTTTGTGCATTCACGATTGTTATATAACCAAGGATTTATCATCAAGAGAGCTATAAAATGAACCTATTCCATGAGGGTTATGCTTGCATAGTTTTATTAGCTATATAGGGGTTTTGAGACATCTAGTTGTTATTGGTTTGGTGACAAAATTTGGGGCCAAGTCAACAAGTTGGGTTTGGTTGTCAATATTTTTGGTTGTCCATTTTGTTTGATTTTAATACATGTTAAGGGATACACCTGGGAACACTCTATTGAGTTTAAGCCAAGATTAAAGAGTAGGGGATGAAACCCACTCTTGTAGAGTTGACTTTCAACCCTTCATAGTCTATCGATGAACTGATTT
The DNA here is from genome assembly GCA_007258455.2 of Sequoia sempervirens. NCBI lineage: Eukaryota > Viridiplantae > Streptophyta > Pinopsida > Cupressales > Cupressaceae > Sequoia > Sequoia sempervirens. The sequence continues at coordinate 1,588 of VDFB02147275.1, read as the reverse complement.
CACTTGCATGATGAAAACCTTGACCTTGTAAGTGAGATTCCATTATAGGAAGTGTAGATGTAATTTTGGAACCCAACATATCCTAATCCCCCACGCATAAACATACTTGTGCAAACTCATCATGTCGCTAATCTCTAGTCTACCGCAATGCTTCAATCCCTAAAATATACTAAACCCTCCAATCCATTAAATCATTTGTTCATAAGAATCATAAATCCTTCCTCCATCCATGTGTGCAACTTGACTCCCTCCATGTGCTCATTTCTAGCAAAGCCAAAACTCCATCCTCCCCCATCTCCTCCAAACTATGTCAATCCATTGTTCAAAGCATGCCCACATAAATCTCCTTTGAAATGAGATCAAAACCTCCCTTCCATTCCCTCTCATGATCCCCTTCCATCCCGTTGGAAATACATGCCTCAATCCCACAGGCTGAAACCTCTAAGAGAGCCAAGTCGGTGTGACATGATTTATGTCTGGCCGACTAGCAGTTGAAACCTTGGTGAACAGTTTTGGTGTTGTGACCTTGCTTCAGTCATGTCGAATGTATCTATCACTATGACATTATGATCGCTGTGACAATTTATATCTCACTCCTCTCGAGTTGATCTCTTGCCGACGGGTCAGTGTCAAGTGGTGGTCGGGGAGACTCATGGCGATTGGAGTCTTCGAGGTAACACAGAGGCTTCGCTATGAACTCTCAGCGATGAAGGAAAGTCTCACCAATGGTATACACTCAGAGTAACAAATGGTGGCTCGATATGAAGTCTTACCGATATGAATATCTCTGGCCTACAGGCCACTCTTATCGGATATCGGGGAGACTCTGGGCAACAAGCAGAGGCATCGGGGTAACACTAAGGGTTCGCTAAGAACTCTTAGCGATGGAGAGAAGTCTTGCCGACTGTTGTTTGGTGCTCAGTATGACTTAAGACTTCAGAGTAACGTCTCAACAATAGCGATAAGTCTTGGCAATAGATGAATACTTCGGAGTAACTTTTGAACCTCAACATGATCTCTTGGTGAAAGTGATAAGTCTTGCCGACTATTGAACATTTTGGTATAACATAAAGGCTCGGTATGATCTCTCAGCGAAAGCGATAGGTCTTGGTGATAGTGATACAAGTGATGATCATCGGTATGAGGTCTTAGTGACAAGGCGAAGTCTGAGCAATAGCTTGTTGGACTCGGTGTAACCTCTTCCCGATAGTAAGGACTCTTGGTGATATTGAATGTTGGCTTTGTGGAATTGGGGAGACATGGTTAGTGTCTCACTGACATGCCAACACACGGTGAATGCTTTGACCGACTGAAGACTATCCTATGTGGCTTGTATTCGACCAATCAAAAAAGCCGAATGGGAACCGCTAGTAGTTGGACTATTGTGACCATTACTGAGAGGAAGTTTGACAGATAGGGGTGTCATGGATATACTCAAAGATTGCAGAAGTAGTCTGGTTCGAAGGATTGGTTTGATGGTTGGGTGAATAGTTCGAAAGGTGATCAATGTGAATTCTATTTTGAGTATATTGTAACTGGAATATTCTGTACAAGGTTGGTCATTGTGAAAGCTGCTATAATTTGACAT
>VDFB02147274.1:0-18886 GCA_007258455.2 Sequoia sempervirens | reverse complement strand
TCGAGCCTACCATCCTTGACGAAACCATGATCAAACCTAAAGACACTCCAAATAACAAAGACCAAACAAATAATTTTCCTATTTTCTAGAAAAGACCAAGAGATAATGAAAAAATAATCATCACACATCCTAAAATAAAATAGGTTTACAAAGCTAGAGAGAAATTTGTTGAATAAACTTCCACGGTTCCTTTCGTTCCTCCCCTTAGGGAGGAAAAGAAACCTATGGTTGATCAATCTTCTCCTATAGAAATGCAACTTGAAAGTTGTACTAAAATAAATAGACATGTAGGCATAGGAATTATTCTCTTGCTTGATGGTTAAATGATGAATCAAAAAAATAAAATTAAAATCCAAACCTGATTGAAGCAATGCACAATGAATCTTCCCCTTCATCGAAACAAATAGATTCTATACCGCATCTACAAAAAGAGCTAAGACCTTCTTTGGAAATTATCATTCAACCTCCTATTGTGATTAATTTAGGTGACGATGAGGAGATTGCTAAACTAGACGAAGAGGTGCATAATGAATTGAAAAAAATGTTTTCGTCTTTCATCATCTTAAATAGTAATTCTCCTAAGAAGAGTGTTGAACTTGGTAATAGTCCTAGTTACGTACTTGCTATCTTCCATATATGATGAACAAAATTGGGATACAAATGACTTGCAACAAGTTTAATTGCATGTGCCTAACTAGTGTTTTGTATTGTTTCTATTTTTTGATTGCAAGTAAATGATGTGATCCACCATATTGTTCTATTTAATTTATCTCCCTCTTTTGTGAAATTCATCTATTTGTATCTACGTTCTTCTCTATGTTGTAATCATTTTCCATTTGTCTTGTTGTTTCGTTTTGGGGATGATGCAAGGTGTTGAGACATTCATGTCTCTCCCATGTAGACCCAAATTATTTTCCTTTATATTTTCTTTGTCTTGTGCTTTCCTTTTGGGAATGACCCAAGGCATCGAGGCATTCATGTCTCTTCCATGTTTACCTAAAAGGATCTTTCTTTTTTTCACTCTTTTTATGTCATTCTTCTAGTTTTATGAGTATTTGGGGAATGATGACAATTCTAGGCTCTATTAAAACATTGTAGCATGAACATACTAGCCCCAAATCCATAGATCCCTCATGTGTTAGGCGTTTCATTTATGGGGCAACCCCTCTTTTCCTTTTCAAGGCATAGGTTCATTTGGAAACATATGACTTGGCATAGGGATTTCCAAGTTAGCTCTCATGTATTATTTATCGTTATAATTTATCATTTTCTACTTTAAAGTAATTACTCACAACATGGTGTTTAGTAAATTCTTTAAAGAGGGGGCATATAGTGGCATTATTCTTTTATATTTCATGTTTCATGGTGTACTCTTCTTACTTCTTACGATGTTTCTCTAGCTTTGTGTTGAAATCCGGTGTGATTTCCTTCAAGAGAGTGATCTGTCTTAGCATATTATATTCCTCTTTGTGGATTTTTGCAACACACTACATCCACTAAGTTGTGAATCTTCTATTCTTCAATTGGTCCTCTCTTGGAGACATTAAGCATAATGTACCCTAAGTTAAATACCCTACATGAATTAAGCAAGACTCCTTTGAATGTTTTTTACACTATTTCGCATTTCCCATTTTTGTTATATGGAAACCTTGCATAACACACTTTTCTTGCATGTGGAGCCATCTAGTTTTTTCATGAGTTCCAAGCATATGAAGCTTTTCTTACCTCATGAAGCTTGAAGTCAATTTTTGTGTGGTGCCTTGTCAAAGTTATCAAGAGGTATAACTTTGGTATAGGTGGATGGGAAGCCACATTGAGGCATGACTTTCCCATAGCCACTTGCTTGTGTGTGTGATCACATACTAGATGTGTGCATATATGTCTCACCTCTTTGGATACTCACCCACTAGATAGCCTGAAGTTCTGTTGCCTTAGAGTGAGCATGCTTTTTTGGACAAACAACCTAGATCTTATCCATATCATGATGTAAAAATGGTTGAAACTTGCTCCACCCCTTTTTATTTTTTTTTCTTTTCTCTTTGTCTTTGGCAGTGTATGCTTGTTCCTTGTTATTGCTCCTTATATCATTTTTCATGTGTGTTATTTTGTTCCTATGGTATTTTTCTATAGGACCTCAATCCTGGGGGGGGCTTGCACAACCCTCTTGGTTGGTGTTTTCCTATCCCACTAGCATTGGTACAATTGAACTCCTCTTGTTGTGATCTCATCTACATTAGTGTCATTTTGAAGTAGGTTCATCCTCTCGCTAAAGTGGGGGCTAAATGTAATGTCAAAAAATTTTGTCTATGACATTTTCACAATTCTTTGGGCCCTCATAAAATTTGAGCTTGATGTTGCTTTGATTTAGTGTTATAATGTGTTTAACACAATCACATTAGATCTTGGGCCCTTCTGAACTAAATGAACCTAGTTGTGCCTTATTTAAAGTGTTGTAAAGTGTTATACCACACTTTCACACTTATCTATGGTTTTCATTATTGATTGGGCTTCTTTATGCCTTAATTGGCCTTATTTTGTATCCACAAGCCTCATTTAACGCATCTTTCCTAGCATAATACCAACATAAACCAGCATACAATCATAATTCATGTCATTTTAGGTTGTGTGGCCCAGATTTAGTGATCTGGGACTCATACGCCACCTAGGGCATATGGGTCCCACCTATGTCTTGCACTTCCGATCCTGATTTCACATGAATCAAAGTATTTTTTAAAAATGGGACTCATATTCCACTTGTGGCGTATGAGTCTTGTGTGGCCTAAAATTAAATTTAATTCAATTTCTTGGTGGGATTTTCTCCCCCTCGATCCGATGTCATCTTGTAGTGTTGTAATTTTGGGAAATTTGGCATAAAAAAGTATAAATACAAGGTTATTTCACTCATTTTGCACCTAGCAGGTTGATGAAGCATTCTTGTAAAAAAAATGTGAGCACTTACAAGAGCATTCAAGAGCATTCAAGGGCTGATTATCAAGTGTTTTGGAGAATTATTCAAGTATCAAGCATCATGTTAAAGTCATCATGCATCATGTTTATTTTTGAGCAACAATTGTGATGTAGGGTTTTATGATTCAAGCAAGAATTCAATTCAAAATCTATCACATACAAGCAAGAGTCAAGATCTACATCCTGATGGAACCTACAAAATTTTTATGTTCCATCTCAAGTCCTTATTTCATTTTAATGTTGGGTTGATATCTAATTGGATTAGGGTTTATTTTCTCTTCACTGTTGGGGGGTTCTTTTTCACTATTGACTTCCTATTGCCCATTTTTGGTTACTTCAAAACATCTTATGGCATTCACTATCATCAGGTAACCGGTCCCCCATGTATAGGTCTAAGTTTCTTATTTTTATGAGGTTAAGAAAAGAGCCTTTTTGGCCTTTTACATCATTTGCATTTTATGAATTAGGAGTCTTTGATCCCTTTCTATCATATCATTCTAGGGGGTGCCCTTCATTAGAACAACTTATGAGAACATGCCTAAAATTTTTCACTTAAGTCTCATCAGCCATCTCTCTTTATCACTCATTGTTGATCACTTCAGGCGTATTTTTTCTGAATTGGCGACAAGTGATGAGCATTATTTCTTTGTTTTCACTCATTATGAATAGTTTTTGGAGCTCTTGATATCAATGTGTGATGAGCGATGTTCCTTGTATCGTTGAAGGATCACCTATCCCTAATGGCTTTTGAGCCATGAGTATTGTAATAGTGATAAGCGCTGGCCTCTAACCTTATGTTCTTATTTTCATTACTAATCATAGATGGTCATGAAATGATAAATTTTAATTAGTGATGAGTAATATGATGGGTTTCCCATGCATCGCGTATCACGAATATGTTTTAAGTGATAAGTTCTATATTAGCGATACACAATACACAATGTCACTGTGTAAATCTCACATTGTTAATTTCTTGCAAACTGCATGAGGAGAATTAGCGATGAGCGATGGCCTATTGCTTTTGTATTTTATTGCTCATCATGGATTCATTCCAAAGCTTAACTTTCAAAACAACGATGAGTGATGAGATTCTCTAAAAGGTTTCTTTCGATAATTTAGAAAGGTCTTATGTATGATGTCTTTTGTATCATTTATTTTCATGCAAGTGTATGTGTCTTAACAGGCATCTATGATGTATCTCTTGTCGCTATCTCTTGTCGCTAACTAGATCCAGGTTGTGAAGTTTGATTAGCAATGTGCAATGGGAAAATGAACGTGATCAAGGATGGGGCTCAAATCCAAGGGCTGAGATTTCATCGCATGGATGCTTACATCGCTGATGAAGTGAATGATGGAAGAGATGTATTAGTGATAAGTGAAAACAATTACATTAAGAGGCAACATGGTAGAATCCTGAGGACATTGCATAAAGAAAAAGGGAAAGTAGCGAGATACATGGAGAACCATTGATGTGGATTTAAAGCAAGATGATCCAATAGACTAAACTTCATCATGACAATACTCTCATTGTTGATTGCACCCTAAAAATTTGGGGGAGGCTAGTGAAGAGCGATAAAGTGTATGAGGAATTGTTCTCTTCAAAATGTCAGTCACATTTACTTCACCGATATTAATGAAGGAGCATGAATTAGGTTGGTGATGCATGTTAATTATCAGATCATGTATCATTAATCAAGATTAAGGGAAAATGTGGCAACATTAGAGGTGGCATCATTTTTTTCTAGGAACAAGTTGCTAAAGGCCGAAAAATGATGCTCATGATCGCTCTAGATGAAGTTTTAAATTCTTTAAGATTGATGGCAAAGATTCAAAGCTGAACTACTAAGTTATCAACTCACTCGCGTGAGGAGTTCTCGAATCATTAATTTGTACATGGCCCAAATTTTCTATTTAATGTAGATTGCTCGTTGTTCATCTTCACCACCTTTCCAGTCTACGGTGAATGTGAGGTGAGGGTTAGTGAAAAAGTGTGAAGGTTTTAATTCTCCCTTAGTTGAGTATTGAATGTGCTTGTCTTGGATGAGTTAGTATTCAATTGGGCTCTTTGTTGTTCATGCTCTAGTCTATTTAGGATTTTCCTTTTCTGGGACTAGATGCTATTTTCAAGGTTTGTAGGTGTGTCTCTCTATAGCTTTGATTCAAAGTCTTTTGATTTGTCAACTTCTATTCATTTTAGAGATGGGAAAGACTAGTGTGTCAATTGAACCGATTAGGAGGTCTAGTCAGCTTAATGTGTTTGAGTGTTATGAGGATATGTCTATAACTGAGCAAGAAAAATAGGCATCCCCTGAGGTTTCAAAGGGTAAGTTGAGGGCTCAAGGTCACAAGAAGAAAGAAATTGTTCAAAGTACCTAAAACTTGAGAAACATGACCATTCCAGAAGAAATGGTCAAGTTTAATAGCAAGGAGCTAGCTCAGCTAGCGAAGAAGGCCAGGAAAAAAAAAAGGGTCGTAGGGCCTACCTAGAAAAACATAATTTTACCATTGTGCTCTCTGATAGTCCTTCAGATTTTGAAGGTGACATTGCCTCAATATATGGCCAGTATCTTCTTTCTCTAGTTCCATATGGGAGTTCTAATGATGACGTTGTAATGATTCCTCCAATTTCATCGTGAACAAGGAGTGGTTGAGCATTCTTTGATGCTAACAACTCAGAATAGGGTCTTCTTGTTTTTTTTTATGACACCATGGTCTTTTCATAGGACATATTTGTTTCAATATGTCTATGGTTTTTCTTTTACTCCTCCATGCTGATGTGGAGATCCTCTAGCTAATATGATACAAAATATTTTTTGTTCAACATGGGCCGGCCTTTCATTCCATTCCATTCCATTCCATTTCCATTCCTCTATTTATAAAAGGGATTTCATGGCTGAAGTTACAGAGTTCAGAAAACTTTGAGTCCAAGAAAATTCTAGGTGAAAGCTTTGCTCAAGGAGCAATAGAATGTAAATAGATAAATTAGCAAATATATCTGAAGCCAATATAGGGAATAAGTTATACTGTGTGATGATCTTAAATATAGTTTTACAAAGCAATATCAGTAATCAAAGAGAATATTACTTCTAGAATATTTATCTCCTATGTATTTTCTTTCAAATTATGAATGAAATTGTTAATTATAATGTCATTTGTCTTTTGTTATTTGCACTTAATGAATGGGTTTTTTTGTACTTCAATTCAATGAGTTGATTTAATGCTAAAATGAGACCATTGGTTTTTGGGAAAATGATATAGGATTTGGTAAGGATGTAATGTTTTAAAATGTAGAGAGTTGGACACTACAAAGTAGCATGTTGATAGTCCATTGATTACTGATGTTCAACTATAGTTGTATTACTGATTGATTGCAAAGTATGACTCCATTGTTCCCTCAGATAGGGCACTGGTTTTTCTATTAGTTTATCTTATGGTTGACTGAGCTAGTAATCAATCTAGCCAGAGATTCAAAATTGAAATGAATTCATAACATACTTTAAATTACACTACACTTACCTTCAAGTATCAATTTATTCCCTAAAACAAATAGCAACTTCATAGGAGGTCTGCCAAGCCTTCGATGATGTTGATTTCTTGAGGAATATATCTATGTGAAGAAATGCTCTTGATCAAGTTGAGATATCATGACCATATGTAGGATTACCCTCCTGGGTCTCACAAAGCCTGAAGAGAAGTGAGGCTCTAAGTGCTTCACTTAAGTGTTGGCCAATCCTCACCCTTGCTAATAATTGAGTTCTAGAAGATTTATAGGTAAAGACTAAGATTAAAATTGGTTCTTAAAAAAACACCAACACATCCATTGTATCCACTTCATACATGTTTGTAGCACTTTATTTCTAGGGTTTGGTGAGTTGTAACATTGCATGTTGGTCATTCATCATTGCTTCATTTCATTTCATTTCATTACAAGGTTTGATTACCAAAACAGGGTTTGACAAAGGAAAACCCATTTCCAATAACAAAACAACATTTTTTCCTCTCTCTATTGTGTGATTTGTAGATCTAGATTGAACAAATATTGAAGATAAATATTGTAGAAAATTTGTCAAGTATTTAGAGTTTTCAAAGTTGTCACATAACCTACAAGATCATTGGAGAACACCTATAGAGTATATTTCGGTAATTTAGACCAAAAAATCAAGTTGAGAATATAGAGTAGAGGTTGAAGATTAGATTCTAGTGTAGATCCTCCAAAATTCGAAACTGGACTGATATGCCACTTTTGGCATATGAGTCCCATTACACTTAGATTTTCAAATTTTAGGTGTTCTAGACATATCTCTCCCAATTTTTTATTTCTACCGAAAACCTCTAATCTGGGACTAAATCACCCAGACTAGTGTATGGGTATGTGCAGGATCATGGTGGGCCAAAAAGTGGCAATATGATGGATATGTGGCTGACAACTTTATTTTTACCCAAAATTGATGAAATGAAAAGGGTTTTTAAAGGAGATTATTAGCTTTCCACCAATATAAATTATTCTTTACTTTGAATTTAATAAGTAATTATTATTCATTTTCTATTCAAATTATGACTAAAGTCTTGATTGATAGACTAAATGAAAAAAATCTATAGCTTTCAAATGGTATCATATTTTTTGAATCCAAAACATGCATCACATTCTATGATTCACATACTATAGGATTAAAAAAAGAAAATTTGAATTTCATGAAGTTTTGACCAAGTTAAGGTGGTCAAACATATGAGTTTTTTATATTTTTTTAAATTTGTAATTAAAAATTCATAAATAATTATTTACTTGGAAAAAAATTACAAAAAAATATGTATCACATCGGGACATGTGTCCTCTACTTATATCTAAAATCTTATAAAAAAATATTATCATTTTATTATGGTTAGGGTGGTCAGACAAACACCTACTTCTTATTTTTTCCTTGAAATTTAAGTACTACTACATTGAAATTTTAAATTTTCACCAAATAGATTTCTTTTTTTTTTAAACAAACCTAGTATTTTAGCAAGTTGCCTAACTTTTGTTTTTCTAATTTTTTTGCCACTTAAGGGCCTATTTTTTCCATGATGATCTTGCACATACCCATATGAGTCCTATCAGACATTAATTATAGCATATTTAACATTTCAAGTCCTCAATCAAGATCTTACATATTTCTACGTGCACACATCTGATTTCTTAGCTTTTTGTTTTGATTTACATGCATTTTTACATCATTTAGTGATGTTTTGTATTTCATTAGGTTTAAACATTAGGTATTGCATTTCATTAGTCTTTCGAAGCCCTAGCTTGGTGGTGAACCCCTCTTTAGTCTCTAATCAGACCCTAGGATGCCCTATTTCTGGATCTCCTTCCCTTACTTCATCCTTGTTTTGAGAACTGTAGAGTTTCCTTGAATGAGAGTGAAGAAGATTATTGTTCTATGTCCTCAACCATAAGCAACGACAATTTTCCACCTTTCATTTTTTGAACATGCATTTAGAAAATATTAATTATGATTTAGAGTGCATCATCATCATCCTATATTTAGCTTGCATTAACATTGCATTAGATGTTTTATTAGTTAATTGACATATAAGGTTTCTAATTCTTGCATTACTAAAAGTGCATATAGGTTGCATTTTTTCATCTTGCATCACTGAATATCATCTTAAATTAGGATTTTCACTTAGCCTAGACATCATGCAAACCAAAAAGCATATCAATCATTCAAAATTTTCTAAAATTAAAGAAAAAAATCTACATCGGGACTCATACACCCCTCTGGACGATTTAGTCACAACACAAAATTTAAATTGCATTTTCGAGCATTCAAAACTTTGTTTCTATGCTTATGTTTTCTATTGTTAGTTTCCTATTTCAGTTTGTAGAGTTTATGTTTTCTTCATTACATCTTTCATTTCCTTGATTATCCCTTGTATGAGCTTTTCTACTTGGTGTCCTATTGCTAATATGATAGTGAGATGAAGTTTGAGAAACATGTCATCCCATGATAGTACAATCATCATGTATCTTGGGTTATCTAGCTATTTCACTCCTAGTGTTAACATTAGTTCACTAGGTATGGACTAAACCCTTGATAACTCCTTTCCTTCAAGTATTATGACACATGTTGAAACAACGGTTGCTATTATTCTAAAAGAAAACATAATAAAAATTCATGAAGACTTAGAAAACCTAAAAAATAAAATAAGCACTGAAAAAATTTCAACCACTACTATCCCTACTATAGATAACCTACATCGCATGATTGCAACTAAAGGAGTTGATCTTATGCATAACATAATTCAAATGTTTGGACCACGTCTTATATAAACAACTATTTGTCTTTTTCCCTCGAACAATTTTTCAAGTCTAGGAGGAATTCAAATTCCTCCTCCCACAACATTTTCCTCTATTCCAACCTATACCAATCCTCAAGTCACCACAACAATGCAACCTACTAGTAATGTGATTCCTTCCTTGGTTAGTTTTGCAAGAATTCCTAGTACGTTTCTGGCATCGCATGTCATATCTCCTACCACTCTACCACCTATAAGCATTCCATTCACTTGTCCCTTGAACACATACACATCTCCACCTTATTCACCTCCATCTCAAAATGCAAACAATGACCCTCTCATAAACAAAATTTTGCAAATAGTTTCATCCCTTCCAAAGCAAGTTTCCACCATCAATCAAAACCAAAATGACCAAACTACATATTATGTCAAAATAAATCCCTTGTCCTTGGAGATATTGAGAATTCCAATGCCACAAGGTATAGAGGTGCCTAGACTTGAAAAATATGGGGGGAAAGGAGATCCTTCTAACCTTGATTTTTTGTATATTGCCTTATGTAGTGACTTTATTCTTGAGGATAAGCTTTTGGCTAAGCTTTTCCTTAGATTCTTGAAGGAGACCGCCTTAGAATGGTTTTCCCCATTACTGGATAACTCAATTCATTCATTCAATGAACTTGTTGATGCATTTATAAACCATTTTCAAGTGCATATGACTCCTAAGATGATATTATTTGATTTAATAAGATGTAATCCAAAAGAAGAGGAAAAGATTACCGACTTTATTTCATGCTATCAATCACTCTAGTCCCAAATCGGCGTAAATATTCTTGACCCTGACCTTCGAAAGACATTCATTGAGAACCTGCAAAGTAGGACACAAGATAATATTACCATGATGAAGTTTCCCTCCTTTGTGCACTTATGTATAACCCTTTGTGATTATCAAAAAAAAATTAGTAGTCATGAAACAAAACCCACCTCTAGGCATCCTGAGAAGTTCAAAACTATAAACTAAAACAATTGTAAACCTTTTAGAAAATAGAATAGAGGTTTCTTGTAATTCAATCCCCCTCAAAAAAAATAAAATGTGTCAATACCCAAGAAGTTGTTGTAAAAGTGATGATACCCTTTAACTATGGGGAACCAAAAAGACAATTCACTCCCTTACCCGATACCCTCTATAAAATAATGTCACAAATTTTAGAATAGAAAATGATTACCTTGCCTCCCGTTAAAACTCCCAATCCTAATAAACGGTTTCCTCCAAAATTTAGATCAAATTCCTATTTCCATTATCATCGACAAAATGGACATGAAACATAACATTGTAAGCATCTAAAACATTTTTTGCAAGACGTCATTGATATCGGTTGACTTCAAATTGGAGGTGTTAATGATAAAGCAAATAAGTTTGTTGCGTCTCCCAACCACAACTTACAAATATTTACCAACCCTATGCCTAGAATCATAACATATCATTTGTCAAATCAAGTGAAACTAAAAAGAATAATTTGATGAGTGTTGACACGGATGATGACAACAGTGATACTGCTCAACAAGATTGCATAGATATTGATGAACAGGGTCCTACGGATGATATGGTCTGATTGATCGAAGTAATACCTCATAAGGGCCGAACTAAAATCATCTCGGGATTACTTTTTCAACTAAAGATAAACTTAAACATGCACCCGATGGCACTCTTTACATAGTCGACCAAATCAATGAGAAGCCCACTAATGAGATATTAATAGATCCTTTCTGTGGAGAGAATGTGATCACTGAAGAATTCTTACTTGTACATGAGCTCTATGAAGAAACATATGATAAATTGAAAGCATGGATAAAGAAACATAATGGTTTCACTTGCCCTACAATGGGATCAATTAGCTTACATTTATAAATAGGACCGAAAAGATTAGATGTCTCATTCTCCATCATATCGACATTAGATCAATTCCATGTGAAGCTTGGTTACCCATGGCTACTCCCCATGGAAGTAGTCTTGTTGGTCATCCATAAATGCTTAAAGTTTCCCTTTAACAATGAAATTTTACTTTGTATCATGGTAGCTTTAACCCTTTGTCTTCCCGTGGAAAATTTTCATTAGATTTATTTTGGTCCAAGCCTATGGAACCTATTAAACCTCATGAAGACTTTTTTTTTAAGTCCTACCAAAAGTTCAAGGAAAAATTCATAGCCAAACTATCCCTTAAAAACATGCCTCAACCTATGACCGAGCCTTCCATCCTTGACAAAACCATGATCAAACCTAAAGAAATTCTAAACAACCAAGAACAACCAAATCCTTTGCCTATTTCCCACAAAAGACCAAGAGATAATGAAAACAATCCCATCACGCCTCCTAAAATAAAATAGATTTACAAAGCTAAAGAGAGAATGGTTGAACAACCTTCCATGGTTCCTTTTGTTACTCCCCTTAGGGAAGAAAAGAAACCTATGGTTGATTAACCTGCTCCTACACAAATGCAACTTGAAAGTTGTACTAAAAGAAATAGACATGCTAGATAGCATAGGTGTAGGCTTCATGCTCTTTCTCAAAGGTTAAATGAAGAAACAAAAAAATAAAATCAAAATCCAAACCTGACTAAAGCAATGCATGATGAATCTCTCCCTTCACCGAAACAAAATGATCCGATATCACAACCGAAAAAAGAGCTAAAAACTTCTTTGTAAATTATCATTCAACCTCCTATTGTGATTAATTTAGATGCTGATGAGGAGATTGCTAAAATAGAGAAAGAGGTGCATAATGAGTTGAAAAAATTGTTTTCCTTTTCCATGAGCTTAAATGATAATTCTCCTAAGAAGGGTGTCGAACCTGGTAATGGTCCTAGTTTGACACTTGCTATTGTCCCTTTGGATAGTTGTATGCCTTCCGTATATAATGAACAAAATTGGGATGTGGACAACTTGTTAATATGTTGACTCGCATGTGCCTAATTAGTCTTTTGAATAGTTTCTTTTTTGTGATTGCGCGTACTTGATGTGATCCACCATACTATTCTATTTAATTTATCTCTCTTATGTGAAATTCCTCTATTTGTATCTACATTCTTCTCTATGTTGTAATCATTTTCCATTAGTCTTTTGTTTTCCTTTTGGGGATGATGCAAGGCATCAAGACATTCATGTCTCTTCCATGTTGACCTAAAATATTTTCCTTTATCTTTTATTTGTCTTGTGTTTTCTCCTTTTGGGGATGATGCAAGGCATTGAGACATTCATGTCTCTTCCATGTTTACCCGAAAGGATTTTTCTTTTTTTTCTCTCTTTGTGTCATTCTTCAAGTTCTATGAGTATTTGGGAAATGATGACAATTCCAGACTCTGTTAAAAACATTGTAGCATGAACATACTAACCCAAAATGCATAGATCCCTCATGTGTTCTGAGTTTCATTTTTAGGGCAACCCCTCTTTTCCTTTTGAAGAAGTAGCTTTGTTTGGAAACATTTGACTTGGCATAGGGATTTCCAAGTGAGCTCTCATGTCTTCTTTATCATTAGCATTTATCATTTTCAACTTTAAAGTAATTATTTAGAGCATGGTGTTTAGCAATTTGTTTAAGATGGAGGCATATATTGGCATTATTCTTTTACATCTGATGTTTCATGGTGTATTATTCTTACTTCTTGTGATGTGTCTTTCACTTTGTGCTGAGATTGGTTGTGATGTTCTTCAAGAGCATGATGTCTCTTAGCATATTATATTCTTCTTTGTGGCTTGATGCAACACACTACAACCCCTAAGTTGTGAATTTTCTATTCTTCAATTCGTCCTCTCCTAGAGACATTAGGTATAATGTTCCCTAAGTTAAAGACCTTACATGGATTAAGATAGAATCATTTTAACATTCTTTACATTATTTTGCATTTCTAATTTTTTTATATGACCACCTTGCATAACACACTTTGCTTTCATGTGGAGCCATCTAGTTGGTTCATGAGTTCCAAGCATGCAAAGCTTTTCTTTCCTCATGAAGCTCAAAGTTAATTGTTGTGTGGCACCTTATTAAAGTTATGAGGAGGTATAACTTTGCTCTAGTGGATGGGAAACCAAACTGAGGCATGGCTTTCCCATAGCCACTTGCTTGTGTGTGAGAGCACATATTGGCTATGTGTGTATGTGTCTCACCTCTTTGGATACTCACCCACTAGATAGCCTGAAGTTTTGTTGCCTGAGATTCAACGTGCATTTTTGGAAAAATAACCTAGATCTGATCCATATCATGATAGAAAAAAAATTGAAGCTTGCTCCACCCCCCTTTTTCTTTTCTCTTTGTCTTTGGCAGTGTATGCTTGTTCCTTTTTATTGCTTGTTATGTAATTTTTCATGTGTGCTCTTTTGTACCTATGTTAATTTGCTATAGGACCTCAATCCTAGGGGCTTGTGCAACCCACTTGGTTGGTGTTGTCCTATCCCACTAGCATCGGTACGACTAAATCACTCTTGATGTGATCTCATCAACTTTAGTGTGAGTTTGAAGTAGGTTCATCCTCTCACTAAAGTGGATGCTAAATGTAGTGTCAAAAAATGTCATCCATGACATTTTCACAATTGTTTGGGCCCTTTTTATAAAATATGAGCTTGATGTTGCCTTGATTTAGTGTTGTAATGTTTCTAGAACATTCACATTAGGTCGTGGACCCTTTTGAACTAAATGAACCTAGTTGTGCCTTATTTAAGGTGTTGTAAAGTTTTATACCACACTTTCACACTTATCTAGGGTTTTCATTATTAATTGGGCTTCTTTATGCCTTAAATAACCTTATTTTGCATCCACAAGCCTCATTTAATGCATCTTTCCCAAGATAATACAAACATAGACCAACATCCAATCACAATTCATGTCATTTTAGGTTGTGTGGCCCAAATTTAGTGATCTAGGACACATGTTAGTTGGGGCATATGGGTCCCACCTAAGTTTCATGGTCCTGATCTTGGTTTCACATGAATCTAAGTATTTTTGAAAAATGTGTCTCATAGTTAATCCTAATGGGACTCATACACCACTTCTGGTGTATGAGTCCCGTGTGGCCTGGAACTAAATTTAATTCAAATTCTTTGTGGGGTTTTAACCTCCTAGATTTGATGTTGGCTTGTAGTGTTGTAATTTTGGGAAATTTGGTATAAAAAAGTATAAATACAAGGTTATTTCACTCAGATTTCACCTAGAAAGTTGATGAAGCATTCTTATAGAAAAATTGTGAGCACTTACAAGAGAATTCAAAGGAATTCAAGGGAATTCAAGGGAATTAAAGGGTTGATTATCAAGTGTTTTAGAGCGTTATTCAAGTATCAAGCATCATGCCAAAGTCATCAGGCATCATGTTTATTTTTGAGCTAACAATTGTGATGTAGGGTTTTATGATTCAAGCAAGCATTCAATTCAAGATATATCACATTGAAGAAAGAGTCAAGATATACATCCATTGGAGCCACTTCATACATGTTTGGATCACTTTATTGCTAGGGTTTGGTGAGTTGTACTATTGCATTCTATTCATTCATCATTCCTTCATTTTATTTGATTTCAGTACAAGGTTTGATTACCAAAATAGGGTTTGACCAAGGAAAACCCGTTTCCATAAACAAAACAACATTTTTCCTCTCTTTAGTGTGTGATTTGTAGATTTAGATTGAAGATATATTAAAGAGAAATATTGGAGAAAAGTTGTCAAGTATTCAAATTTGTCAAATTTATCACATCACCTAAAAGATCATTGGAGAATACCTAAAGAGAAAAATTCAACAATTTAGACCCAAAAAGCAAGTTGAGCAGATAGAGAAGAGGTTGAAGAGTAGATTCAGGTCTAGATCCTCAAAAAAATACAAACTGGATAGATACACCACTTTCGGTGTACGAGTCCTAGTACAGTTAGATTTGTATATTTTAGGATTTCTATACATATCTCTACCATATTGATGAAACCCTAATTTGGGACTAAATCACCCAGACTGGCATATGATCCCCAATAGACATTAATTTCAGCATATTCAGCATTTCAAGTCTTCAATCAAGCTCCTACATATTTCCAAGTGAAGACTACTAATCTCTCAGCTTTTTGTTTTGATTTACATGCATTTTTAGGTCATTTAGTGAAGCTTTGCATTGTAGTAGGTTTAAAGATTGGGTATTGCATTTCATTAGTCTTTCTGAGCCCTAGCTTGGTGGTGAACCCCTCTTTAGTCTCTAATCAGACTGTAGGACACCTTATTTCAAGATCTATTTCCCTTACATCATCCTTGGATTGAGATTTCTAGGGTTTCCTTGAATGAGAGTGCAGAAGATTGTTGTTTTATGTCCTAAACTATAAGCAAAGACAATTTTCCACCTTTCATATCTAATTAAACAAAAATGGATTGCATATTTCCACTTAAACATCATATCATATTGTCATCAAGCCAAAACATCATATCATACAAATCCAAAATATTAAGCAATAGTATATAATGAATCATCAATAGTCTATCTAAGAAAGGAAATGAGGAATCACAAGCCTTCATACCTTCTAGTACGCTTTCAAATAGGATTTTTTAGACATAACTTCCCAACCATAAATGATCTCCAAGAAAGAAAACTTGTTTCAGATACCCATTTAGCCATTCTTTAGCATATTTTAAAACCATGGTAGGCTACTTTGTACAGAAAGCTTCAAATTTTGATTGTCCTCTTGCTTTGACTAGGCCTAATTGACAATTAGGCATGCTCTGAATGTGTTCAAGGTTTCAAAATCTATCAACACCTATTCTAATACTCCAAATATACCATATGGGGTATCAAACAACTTCTCCAATCACAAGAACCACTCTCCAATATCCTACAATCAATTTCACCAAGTTATTAGGGCTTCTAGGCCCGATACATGAGGAAAATTAGACCTTTTGTCTAATAAAAGCACATGCAAACTACACTATCCATACCTGATACTTTGTAATATGAAAATATATATAAATATATGCCTCTCCACAAAAAAATGGCATTTTTCACTAAAGGAATAGTGAGAAATCACATGTTTCTTGCCTTGGGTTACCCTAGGTAGGGTTCCATGATTTTTTCACCAAAATGCTTATAACTTTTGCAAATCACCACAAAATTGAACCAAACCAAAAGAAAATGAAAGGAAAGAGTTCCCTCTACATCATATGATCATTATTCCATCCATATAGTGCAATAGGAATCCACACCACGTGATGAAAGTTACAAGAAAGCAAGAAAAGTCAGAATTTTCAATGTGAAATGCAATGAACCGTCATTCATAACTTTCCAACAACACCAAATGAGGCCAATCACTATAGTCAGATTGTAGATAACACCATTACAAAATTTTCCTTAAATTTTTATGAATATCTAATGGTTTAAACAAGAGTTATTGCATTTTTCCCAAAACAAATACCCTAGGTACAAATTCTTGTGAATTTTAGTAAATTTGCAATAACTTTCTCAAAAATTGATGTATGATACCTCCAAGATGTGCTTGCACTAATCAACTAGAAGACCTTTCTCTCTGTCTTCACTCAAGAACCTGATGGCTTCAGGGTTCTAAACTGGCCTAGATCATTAACTAGCCCTCCTCTAACTCTGTCACAAGAGTTATTCTCCTTGTGCTTCACCTTGAAGGATACAATACTCTTTGCAACTGCCTACTCTACGTTGGACTTAGAAGGATCTAAGTGCCAACTTCTTCAAACTATTAGAACTGCTTGTAGGGGAGTTGTAGATACTGTCTCCATGCTGTTTGTATCCAAAAGGATCCATCTTGCTCAGTGTTCAACCTTCAAACTACCCGATTGCATAAAATTGCCTAGGTGAGGCCTAAACTCTACTAGCCCTTACCAGTCAGTTTTCTGACTTTTCCTCTCACACTTGACAAACAACCTACCAAACAAAAGGAACTTTCAAGCACCCTTTTTAGAGCTTTAAATCTTCTACTAGATTTCAGACCTCTGTCACTGCTGTACAATGCATTCCTATCATCTTGGACAAAAGGGCTAATTGACCTATTTGTTAGGGTTTCTGTGCTTTCTTCTTCTAATCTCATTCTAGTGGACTGATTGAAGTCCCAAACCCTTTTGCACGTAAATGCCTCACCTTACCCCACCTGGTACCATATGGACTCCGTACAGTGGCACTTTTCCCCTGCCTAAGTTCTTAACTCTTCTTTTCCAAACTCCTAACCGGGTAGCTTACACTCGCCTAGGGTTTGGTATTTCCAACTTTTGTTTGGCTCTCAAAGTTTCCTATTACTAAATATGTACAAAAGCATGGCTCCCCTATCATTTCCATCGAACTCAGGAAAAATCCACGGTCAGACTTCATGGGGGAGCCATTTATTGGCTGACTGCTCACAACTAAGCTTACAAACCCTCTAAATTCTAGTTCTAAGGATTCAATTCAATAACTCTACACTACTCCACTTGAATACACAATGAAAAATGAATCAAATCTATCCTAATAGCATGAATGCAGTGCTAAATCTGTGTATGCTATGCCTATGATAGTTCTGTTGCAAAACACACGGGGATTTCAGAAATACACTCTACCACTCTAACTATGAACCCAAATCACTGAATCTAATCTTAACTCTTATCTACAAGATGAAAATACACTCCAAGCTATTTCAAGAACCCAAGAACTATGAGAAATTTGTGTAAACAAAGTCTTTTTTATTCACTGTTTCTCTGAACACACGGGTAACACACAGAAATTATTGAAAATCTGCTAACTGTCTTCTATTCTTCTCACCAAAATTTGATTACAATTACTGACTGCTGCTCCTACGAGCCATTCCCTCTATTTTGAATGCCATTACATCTTTCAAGGGCAGTTACTCGAGCATTTCCCTGATTTCAAGGGATTCCCATTGCCAAGAAAGTTACATGCACTCCATAACTGCGGTCATGCAACTTTTATCAATCATTTGTAACTTCCATTATGCCATGATTGTGTCATGATCCTCAAACATAGGACCTCTAACACCTTGATCTCGAGCAATCAGCAACTCCCTTAACCATTCCCTGGCATCTTTTAAACAATGATGATTGGCTTTAATACACTAAATACTTAATAACTTAACATATGTTGTCCAAAGTTTCATAAAGAAAAATTTAATACTAATGATGACCTAATGAAGATTTTAGTCTTAATGACTAACTCTTCACACACAAATGCAAGACCTTCTAAGGTCCAAACCAAACTCACAAGCATATTAACATCCCTGACTTGGCTAGAGTCAGTACAAGCCAAAAATTGTTTTCAAACCAAAATGGAGGTCAGCCTAGGTGCTCCCCGCAAGACCAAAAATACTCAATGAAAAGGCACCAAACCAAATGAAACTAAAATTTAGTTAATCCCTCTATCAAAAAACACCAATATTAGGACTGTACGAATCCGTACCAGTCCGTACCATGCAATGGGGAAATTTTTTTGCAGTCAGAGTACATAGAAAAATGCATAAAAACGTGTCTAATTGGTGTCTTATTCCTCCAAACTGCTCCTCATCCTTTGAATTCGATTTGGAATTAAAAATTTATGTATTTTCAACTATAATAACTATCCCAAAACACCCACTAACAACTTGGTTTACAAAGATTACAACTTGCTAGAACCTTTGAC